>CAXHSM010001376.1:9316590-9339984 GCA_964019185.1 Maratus speculifer | reverse complement strand
TCTTTGAGATAAATATAGTTCACTTTTAAAATACAGTCAAAGATCGATAATCCGTGCACCCATAATCCGCAATTTTCTATAATCCGCATTAGTTTACGAATGAAAATAGTGAAATAAACACTTTAAAAATTAAAAAAATTGTGATGCAAAAATGATTTTTTACAACAAATAATAATAATAATAATAATAAAAATCCTAATAAAGCATCGACATTTTTTAAAATTTAACTCTTTTATTTTATTAACAGTAAAAAATAAACTGTATTACAGAACATACATAATTATTTTTATTTAAATGCACATATATATTAACTTTTTAATAAAATAACTTTAAAAAAGACATTTTTTGAGATTATAATTCTATTTATCTTTTCATATTATACTTTTCAATTTATAATTCTATTTATCTTTTCATATTATAATGATTATAGGACTAAAATTGTGTCTAGGAATAATAAAATGACGTATAATCCATAATACTCTATAATCCACAATATTCCATAATCCGCTCAACTTGTGCGGATTATAGATCTTTGACTGTAATAGGATACGTATGTTTCAAAATATGTGTGTGCACATGTAGTAGGGGGGGGGGATTACCCACTCGGGGGCAATCATGATTTTATAGATGCTTTGGTAGAACAATAAATGTTCAGGAATTACTGGTGTACTGTAAAAAAAACTAGCAGTCAATAAAGATTCTTGTAGAACTTTTGGTCACATTTATTGTTTTGGTAAGAAAATTTAGAAAATAAACCATTTAAATAATAATAATAATAATAAAAGATTAAGTTTTTTAAAATTTTTGAATTTTTTTCCTTTTTTAAACATTATTAATCATGCATTACCTCCGAGAATTTTTTGATAAATATATAAAATTTTTAGTTATAAGTAAGTTTTATTCCACAAGGATTATTTCTGAACTGCCACATTTGAAAAATCTATTATTAACACCCTTTTTGGCAATGTTCGCTGATAGAATTTTTTGCTTTAGCAACAACTGAAAAATGTAATTTGATTTTTCAGTTTTTAAAAAATAGAGAGGTTTTACTTACACATGTGCAGGTTTAAAACTAGCTTTTTAAATGTATGAAGGTGTTGCAAATTTAAATTTGAAATATGTCTTAACAACGACAAGAAATATATGTTAGGTATTTTAATATTTCTAAAATAATGGTTCTCAGGTTATGACCATTTTATACTAATGAAAAATAAGCTGCCCCCCCCCCCCAGTTAATGATTTTTTAAAAAATGATTCTCTCTTTCTATTCCCAGGTCACAAAGTCTAATTTTTCAAAGATCTTGAAGCTGCACAAGCTGGGACCAAGGGTTGTCCAGATTATAGAATTTTGCAAATTACAGAGCATTACATGGATTATGAGTTCTTTTCTTTTCTTTTTTTTATTTTTTTGCTTTGGAGAAAATTTTAATACCGTTTTCAGTATAGTATAATATAATATGAATGTTTAATATAATATGAGATAAAAGCTCATTTATTTGGAAAATTATATAGTTAAAGAATATTATATACATTAGAATTAGATTTATTATGAAAATTAAGTTTTTTTTAGATAAATTCTGCAACTGATTGATGGAATTCGTGATATTTTCTTGTGAAAATTTGTCAATGTTTATGATATATTTCAGAAACAGATTGGCTAAATTCTCAATGTAATTTCACAACCTTTCGCCAAAATTCATTATATATTCATTATTATATATTTCAACGTTTTTATAACAAAATTTTGAATATCCCTAATGTTAATGAATGATGCTAATATCAATCGTCGATTCTAAGCAGAAATTCCCGCTTTTTTTCAAAGACCATTTCACAAAAATTTAGGATATTTTCAAAAATCTACTTATAATAAAATGCGTTCTGGAGCGGTGTAAGGAACAGTTCCAGGATTCGCCACTCCTATCTGTGAATGGACCCTAGCAATACGCTACGTTAGGCTTAATGGAAAACAAATGCAGACATATGACAGCTAAAAGATAATTTCTTTTACTTAAAATACCGTTTAAACAGCATATTTTTCTATAAAACATGTATATCATATCCAATTATAATGTATTAGGCTCCAAATTAAAAATAAGTAATTGTAAACATCAGATTACGATATAAACAAACGAACTCTGTTGCCATTCAGATTTTCCAAATCTTGAAACGAATGACTCTTTGAACGCATTATTAAAAAAAAAAAAAAAAAAAGAAAGAAAAAGAAAAAGAAAAAAAAGAATACACGTCAATTATCTAATTCTGTTCTTAAAATATTTGTAAAATCATATTAAACTCTTTAAATAATTTGATTTTGTTTAAAACTGTCAAAAACTCTTTTACGCCACGTTAGGCTTAATGGAAAACAAATGCAGACATATGACAGCTAAAAGATAATTTCTTTTACTTAAAATAACGTTTAAACAGCATATTTTTCTATAAAACATGTATATCATATCCAATTATAATATATTAGGCTCCAAATTAAAAATAAGTAATTGTAAACATCAGATTACGATATAAACAAACGAACTCTGTTGCCATTCAGATTTTCCAAATCTTGAAACAAATGAATGACTCTTTGAACGCATTATTAAAAAAAAAAAAAGAATACATGTCAATTATCTAATTCTGTTCTTAAAATATTTGTAAAATCATATTAAACTTTTTAAATAATTTGATTTTGTTTAAAACTGTCAAAAACTCTTTTTGCAATCGTCTATTGGCATCAGAAGCACCTGGATCGTGGTATTCTCGCAAAAAATGTAGTGAATCAATCACGTTTGAGAATCGTTCAATCAAAATTATTTGTACTTGAGAACGCACGTGTGTTTGTTGATCTTTTTGAACACTCAGTAGGTTTATATATTTTCAAGTAAATTGTTGTTTCTGTAATTTAACGATAATTTTAGCAATGCCTGATGAAAATAACGAAACGCCGATTGAACGTAGACGGCGATTAGCTCGCGAAAGAAAATCGAGATGGCTTGCTCGACAATCACAAGCAACATTGGATCGTTTAAGGGAAGAAAATCGTGAATATCGTCGAAGTCAACGAGCTGAGATCAGAGCCAGTCAACAAATCGAAAATGAAGCTATGCAAATAAACCCCGAACCAAACCAGAGAGGACCAAGTGTTTCTGAAATTGAAGGTGATATTGAAAGTCATAGTTGTGGTTCTTTAGAAGCTATTTTGCCAATACTGTCAAGCACTTCATTTTCCATCAGAAAGATTAAGTCGCGGAAGTTTTAATAGCTGTTGTCATAAAGGAAAAGTTAAACTTCCTGCACGTCGAACTTTTCCATCATTTTTGCAAGACATTATGAGCAACCCAAATTCACCTGATTACAGAAATTTTCATGAAAATATTCGCTGCTACAACAGTGCTATATCTTTTGCTTCGATGGGTGCAAAATTAGCAGCAAGTGTTCCAGGTCGTGGACCTTACTGTTTTCGGGTGCAAGGACAAATTTATCATCTCACTTCTCACTTACACCCTCAAGAAGGTGAACAAAGAAAATTTGCCCAGTTATATGTTCTTAATACAAGCCAAGCTATTCAAGAACGCTTAAACATTCCACAAAATGAAAAGTGCTTGCGTCATATTTTGAGGCAGTTGGATCTCATGATGCAGGAAATTAACCCATATGCCCAAGCATACAAAATGATGTACGAAATTGAAAGACAGAGTCATGATCAAGCAGCAAGAAATAATCTTCCTGTAGCAAATGTGCACATGTTCTTGCGTAGAGATAGGCACTCTGATCAAAGGCGATACAATTTGCCAACAGCAAATGAAGTTGCTATGGTATTTCAAAACGAAGATGGAGAACCACCATTTGAAAGGGACATAAGAATTTATCCTAGAACTCCTGAGAACAGCTCTAATAATTTTGTTCATTTGAATATTTTGAGTCCAAACTTGGATCCGATGACTTATGCAATTTTTTACCCATATGGTGAACCTGGCTGGCAACCGAATTTAGTGCTTGAACGATATCCTGGATCTGTTGAAGGTTTAAGAAAAAACGTATCGATGCTTCAGTATAAAGTAGCACAAACTGCTATTCGGCATGGCGAATTCAACCCTATTTTGTATGGAGGACCACTTACTCAACAGTGGATTATTGACTCATATCTTCAAGTTGAAGCGAACAATCTAAATTTTATCAGGCAGCAACAATCAAAATTACGTTGTGAACAATATGCTGGACTTGTGGATTACGTTTGTCAAGCAGCAGAAAATGCAAATTTACCAGCTGGAAGAGCAGTTATATTGCCATCTTCCTTTCAAGGCTCTCCTCGAAATATGCGGGAAAGGTATCATGATGCCATGGCAATTGTCACAAAATTTGGTAAGCCAGACATTTTTTGTACTTTTACATGTAATCCCAAGTGGCCTGAAATTTTGAATAACTTGCCTGATGGACAGACACCATCTGACAGGCCAGATTTAGTATCTCGCGTATTTCATATAAAATTACAAGCACTATTAAATGATATCACAACAGGGGAGCTCTTTGGAAAATGTGTTGCATATGTGTACACGATTGAGTTTCAAAAACGTGGGCTACCTCATGCTCATATTCTTTTGATCCTTGAGCAAGAATTCAAATTCCATGATCCTTCTCAAATTGATCGAGTCATAGTGGCCGAGCTTTCAGTTCATCATCCTCGATTACATGAAATAGTCTCAAGAACAATGATACATGGCCCATGTGGAACTCTTAACCCGAATTCTCCTTGCATGGAAAACGGTAAATGTAGCAAGAATTTTCCCAAAACATTCCAGCCTGAAACACGAGTCAATGTTGATGGCTACCCATTTTATCAACGCCGTGAAGATAATTGTATAGTTATTAATGGAATACCTGTTGATAATCGTTGGGTTGTGCCATACAATCCAACACTCTTACTTAAATATGACTCTCACATTAACATTGAAGCTTGCACCAGTATCAAATCTGTCAAATACATTTATAAATATATTTATAAAGGTTATGATTCTGCCAATGTTGTCATTCATGAAAACAACAATCAACAAGAATTTCTACATGACGAAATTTCAAATCATGTGAATGCCAGATATGTTAGTGCACCTGAAGCAATGTGGCGTCTCCTAGAATTCAAAATGCATGATAAATCACATACTATAATAAGACTTGCCATCCATTTGCCTTATCAACAAATGGTTTATTTTCAACAAGGTATGGAAAATACAGCACTTAATCAAAATCGTGACACAACTCTTACAGCTTGGTTTAAATTGAATCTTTCAGATGTAAATGCAAAGCAATATTTATATGCAGAAATACCTCTTCATTATGTGTTTGAAAAAGGTGTTTGGAAACCACGAAAACGTGGAGGAAATAAAATTTTGGCTAGAATGTTTTCTGTTTCTCCAAAAGACATTGAACGTTACTGCCTTCGTCTACTTTTGCTTAAAATTCCTGGAGCAACCAGCTTTGAATACTTACGAACTTTTGAGGGTGTTATCTTACCTACATTCCTTGAAGCAGCCCGTCAAAGGCAGCTCTTGGCTGATGATCAGGAATGGGACAGATGTCTATCAGAAGCCTGTGTTTTCCAAATGCCTGCACAGCTTAGGCAAGTATTTGCTTTCATTTGTCTTTTTTGTAATCCATCTAATCCTCTTGAATTGTGGGAAAAATTTAATGATTCTTTATGTGAGGATTTTAGGATGAATTTTAATGATTTTATAGCACAACAACATGTTTTACACAGTATTCAAGCATTATTCAAGAGCCATGGTGTTACCTTAAGTACATTTAATTTGCCAACACCCAATCCATCAGATTATCAAGGTCCAGTTTTACTGTACAACCATGTTAGTGAAGCCTCTGATGCTATTGAAAAAATTGCATCATTGAACTTGCAGCAAAAAGAAGCTTTTACAAAAATTATAGAAGCAATTGATGATGAGCAAATAACTCCACGATGTTTCTATTTGGATGGTCCAGGTGGATCAGGTAAAACGTATCTATATAACACTCTTTTGGCTTTTACACGGGGACGTACTGAAATTGTTCTTCCTTATGCTACTACTGGCATTGCTGCCGTTTTGTTAAAAGGAGGAAGGACTGTTCACAGTGGTTTCAAACTACCGGTTCCAATTTTGGAAACGTCAACATCTTCAATGCGTGTTACATCAGATGAAGCGACAACTATCCGTCAAGCAAAGTTTATCATTATTGATGAAGCTACAATGATGACAGTTCATGCTTTACATTGCATAGATGCTCTCTTAAGAGAGCTGATGGGAAATGAAAATCCATTTGGCAATAAAGTTATGTTGTTGGGAGGTGATTTTCGTCAAACATTGCCAGTCGTTACACGAGGGACAAAAACTCATGTAATTAAAGTTTGCATTAAGTCGATTCCACTTTGGGAAAATTTTTTTCATTTGAAACTGTCACAAAATATGCGTTCTGAAGGCCAAAATGAGTTCAATCAATGGCTTTTAGATATTGGTGAAGGGAAAACTTTACCTGTCCAAAATTTATCAAGTGATATTGTTCAAATTCCATCCAACATGTTATGTAGTGATTCAATCGTTTCAGAAATTTATGGAAATGAAATTGATACAAACTACATTCAGGAACTTTCCTCAAAAATTATTTTGACAACTACTAACAAGGATGCCATGAAACTGAACAATGAAGTTCTGAATCTTATTCCTGGAACCGCATTTGAATTTTACAGTGCAGATTCATTCGAGTCAGATTCATCAGAAGGTGAGACAAACTTTTCTCAGGAATTTTTAAATGAACAAACTCCTTCTGGAATGCCTCCCCATAAATTAATGTTAAAAGTTGGTGCTATTGTGATGCTTCTTAGGAACCTGAATCCCAAAAATGGTTTGTGCAATGGCACTAGATTAATCATTCGAGGTCTACATCGGCATTTTCTGGATTGTGAGATCTTAACTGGTGCTAATAAAAATGATAGAGTTTTTATACCAAGAATTGATCTTACGCCAAGTGATACCAATCTTCCGTTTAAACTTATTCGTAGGCAGTTTCCTATTATCATTGCTTTTGTAATGACTATTAATAAATCACAGGGACAAACATTCAACAGTGTTGGTCTGCATTTAGAGGAGGCGGTCTTTTCACATGGTCAACTTTATGTTGGACTGTCAAGATGCAAAGAACAAAGTAAATTAAAAGTATTTATCCGTAATACAAACCTGCAAGGGCAACTTTTATCTGATAGTAGGGTGTTCACAAAAAATATAGTTTTTCCAGAGATTCTTTTCTAAGAAAAATACATATGTCAATAATTTGTATGAATAAATAGCACTACAGTGTTAGTTATTCTATTGTTAAAGAAAAAAGTGTTTTTATTGCATCTAAATTTTTGTGGCTTTTGAAAGGTTCTGCTATTTGTTTAATATTTCGTCATTATGAAAACTTTGCTATTCAAAAAACATTTAAATTGAACTCTCTTCTACTATTGTATGAGAAACAGATACTTGCAATAGTCAAGTTTACAATATATTTGTTATTATTTGAGGTAAAGGTACATACAATTTTTTGTCATATTTGATGTGCTAACATTTTATTTTTGTTTAAAGTTTCTGCTGAACTTTACACTAAAAGATAATTTTTCTTTTCCCTAACCTATATCATGTTAAATGAAAACACTGATAATAGAGTGTTTACAAAAAATATCATTTTTCTAGAGATTCTTTTCTAAAAAAGTTTTGCATCTATTGTATTAGTAATGGAATAAGTGTTTTAATTGCACCTAAATTTCTGTTATTTTTGATAAGCTATCTTTCTTTTTCTTTTTTTCTAATTTATATATATATAGTATTATTTAATTGTTGCAACACTTTGCCATTCAAGAAATGTTAAAATTTATATTCTTCTATTAATTTAAAAATATATACTTGCCAATATTCAAATAAAAAATATTTTTGTCTTTATTTATGGAAAAGATATTTTATGAGAAATAGATACTTGCATTAATCAAGTTTATAGTATATTTGTTATTATTTATGGTAAAGCTGCGTGCAATTTTCTGTTGTATTTGATGTGTTAATATTTTGATTTTGTTTAATATTAATGCTGAACTTTATACTAAAGGGTAATTTTTTTTCATAGCCAGTATTATGTTAAATGTAAACTTTATCAGATAGTAGTGTGTTTACAAAAAAATATAATGTTTCTAGAGATTCTTTTCTAGAAAATATTTGTTGTAATTGTATTACAAATGGAATACGTTCTTTAATTGCACCTAAAGTTCTGTAATTTTTGATGTGTTATTTTTTTTTCCTTTTTTTTAATCAAAGTTTTATTTTATTACTGGAATGCTTTGTTACTCAAGATACATTAAAATTTGTTTTCTACTATTAACTATTAAATAGATGCTTGCCAATATGCAAATTTACAATATAAATATCACTGCAAAACTTCATCATAAAAAACTAACTTATATAGTAGTAAGTGTTGACTTACCACAAGCTTGGCAGCCCTTTTTAATTAATTAATATATCCAGCGGCTCTTTTTCATCAACTTATGTACATGATGGCCCTTACTGTATTTTTTTTTTTTTTCAAATAACAAACATGATTTCAAAAGGAGGGTAGTTTTTCAAGACTTTTTGACACTCAGTCGACAACATTTGGAATTTTTCTACAGGCAGTCAACAAATCTCACGAATTTCATGTTCTTGATCAACGAAATTCATATTTTCTCTGTGCATGATAAGTAAAATTCACATTTTTTATCTGTATGCAATTCACAAAATTCATGTCCTCTGTGATCATGATCGATGATATTTAAAATATTTTTAAAACAGTGACTGACAAAATTCTCAACTTAAGAATTTCCTATATAAATAGCTATGGTATTGGTTACCTATATAACAAAATTCATAATTTTTAACTGGCTCGATAAAACTTGCAATTTTGCCATGAGAGAAAATGTCGAAATTCATGATTTTTTTTTTCTGCCATGAAAAAATCTGCAATTTTTTAAAATTATAAATTTAAGAAATTTGCAGACCACATACTTACATAACCCATCGTGGACCACAGGTTCATCCCTACCATTGTACTATTAACCTAAACAATTACTTAAAATAACATAATTTTAATCGTTAGTGTAATCGTTAAACTATTTGTGAAACTCATTTTGATTTTGCTTATGTAACATTATGATTAACAATGTGATGTGTTAGAAATTCATTGATAACACATTTCAAAAAAACTTTTGTACATGTTTTTTTTTTTTAATGTTTTGTCCATTTAAATTTGTTGAACTATATCGAAAATTGAATGTTTAGTTAAAATCCTGTCATTTTTGACAGGGGTTATATACTAGTAATGTAATAATAATAGCAATTCTGCTGATGGCTAATTATAATGGCAATATGTATATAACCAATATAATTGGACTAGAATAATTATACAGTCAAAGTTCTATCATCCGCACAAGTTGGGTCCAAAGGTTGTGCAGATTATGGAATATTGTGGATTATGGAGTATTATGGATATCATAGAGTATATGGTCATTTTATTAACCCTAGATAGAATTTTATCTTTATAGTCAGTATAATATGAAAAGGTAAATCTTAATAATTAGTTTAATATGCTACCTCAAAAAATGCCTTTTAAAAATTAATTTATTAAAAAATTTATGTATATGTGCATTTAAATAAAAATAATTTACATATTACATATGTTAAGTAGTACAATTTGTTATTTACTGTTAATAAAATAAAAGGGTTATATATTTAAAAAAGTAAATATTTTATTATGATTTTTTTTCATTTTTTTATTTTTTATTTTTAAAAAATATTTTTGGATCACAAATTTGTAAATTTTCTTAACTGTTTATTTCACTGTTCACATTCATAAAGTAATGTGAATTATAGAAAAATGTGGATTATGGGTGTGCAGATTATAGAATTTTGATTGTATAATCACCTTATATTATCACTACAATTATAATTATAATGTAATAATATTATAGTAGTTGTATAATATAATAATAATACATTATAGTTTTGCTAATAATGTAATAATAATAATCAGTAATATTACTAATTGATATTACTGATGTCTAATAGCAGTAATATGTATATTACTGCTACTAAAACCGTGAGTAAACAGACCGTTCTGGAGTGCCTGAGAAGGGAGGGCGGATACAAGAAAATAAACAGAACTCTCCTGTTATATGTGTAATCAAATAATACAATGGCATAGTCATAATATTTTTTTAGAGGAGGGGGATGGGGAAATATCTGATGATTTTTTAAAATGAATTCTATAGTAACTTAATTTTGAACTAAAATTTGACTAAAAGACAATTTTTGCCTAAATTCAGGAGCAGGAGGGATGGTCTGTTTTCATTTGCCACGAAAATAACTTATTTTAGAAGTTGCACATTGAAATAATGGACTGAAAAAAAAATCTCTAATTTTTTTAAATCCCAGAATTTACAATATTTTAGTAAAAATTTACAATTTCAGAAAATTTTTAATATATTTCTTTATTGAATTTCAGTTCATAGGTCCTCTACAGTACCTGAGATTACATTTTTGCTCTTAATTATATATATATATATAAATTGCTTATTAACAATAATATTTATTTTTTTTAAAAATCATAAAGAATTTTGCTTTTGTTATAAGGTACTCTGGGGTAATAACGCAACGTTAAGGTTCTACCAATTTTCACGGCTCAATTTTAGTTTGTATTTTTCAAACAAATATAGGATCTGATACAGCAACTCATTGACTATCTATGTAAAAAAAAAAAAAAAAAAAAAAAAATTAACAGATGTGTATTCATAAAATGTATTGGCACGATTTCTTGACCAATGCTATTTGGCGTTATTACCCACCTATATGGGTAATAATGCCATGCAAACAAAACTATGAAATAAGATGGAATAATTGCATGTAGATTGTCCAATTCTAAAAATACAAACTCTACAAACTTAGAAATTGACAAACTGCATTCTAAGCTATTGAAAATATTCAATTTTTTGTGAAAGTGTAAGAAAAATAAAGGTGTGGTGTGAGTGTGGGGGGGGGATGAGGCAAAAGAATATCAGACCGCTTCTTTTTGCTTCTTTTGCTTAAAAAGGACCGCTTAAATAGAATTATTAGAAACATTGCACAGTTTTAAATGTGTTTATTTGAATCAGTATTTAGGATGTAGCTCAGCCACTGTAGGGAATCAACCGGGGTATTAATGCCAAGGATTGACGTTATTAACCCGTTATAGATATTGTGCTGTACATTTTAAATTACAAATTATCTCGAGAAGATATCCAAAATCTTCAACAACATTTTGAAAGTCCATGAAATGTATTACAAATTTATGTAATTAACAAAGTATTTCCGGATAAAAAAAAAAGTAGTCTTCACATCACAAAACGTATCTCGCAAATTTTAGATCAAGCGGTAATTTTAGTTGTTTGTAAAAACAATAAGACTTAAAAATGAAACAAATTAACTTGAAGCTGTTTTTTGCGATTTATATGACTCAAAACCCTTCTGCGCAGAGCACATGGGTGTCATTTACCAGATTATTATATAATTATGCAAAATATTAGCACTTGGCGTTATTACCCCGCCTGGATTTATTACACCAGACCGCCTTATTATGAAAATTAAATTGTTTTGTAGCCTGTAGGGAAATCAGCAATGATAAATAAATATTAACAACAGATGCTATTGTCCAAAGAATTTTCTTACGAGAAATAGAATATTTTCTGTATTCATGTATGTATTTACAGGAAAATATTTGATAAATATCCATTAATTAATGTGCCCACTATGCCATATTAATACTGGCGTGGTACAAAAGGATAAAACACCTGTTTGTTTTTAATAAAAAAATTATTTGTATATTATTGTTTGTAGTTCTACTTTTTTATGTATCTTTCCAATTAGGGTTATATATATCTATACATATATATATATATATATATATATATTATTTATAAAATTATTATTTATTAAATTAATATTATTTATAAAACAAAAATAAAAAAAATCATAAAAGTGTAATATTTATTGTAAAATGGGCACTACTTAATATAATCATGGCCCTCACTAAGGGGGGGGGGGCTTTCCAAAAACCATTTGCGAAGGTTATTACCCTTGACAAATTTACTAACTTAATTGGCAGATTTGTTTAGCATTTTAATAAAAACTGCAATTGACTTTTTTATTGCTGATAGACTTGGCAAATGTTACAAATATAATTAGAATGCATTATTAAACATTTTACAAATAAAAAATATATTATATTTTTCTAATGTGTAATATGGTAGAAAAAATAATAAAACTGGTTGGTAAATGCTGAAATTTGATTTGGCATTTTAAGCTCCTCTCCATAACCTCTTCCAGAAACAAAAAAATCTTAGCAATGACCTGGTATACAATGGATGGTACAAACAGTGTTGCAGTCATAACAAAACTACAGTGTATAAAATATACTCATAACTGTTCCACCTTATATGCTATAGCTTTGAGAAACAAAGAGTATACAGAGCTTCTTACAAAAATCCAGAAGGTATACAGCATATACCTGTGTATACCCACCAGTACACCTCTGGGTATAAATCTAGCATGATGGATTCAAATTTTCTGAACATGTGACATATGTTTAGATATATTCATATTTATTGTTGTTATGTTTTTTTTTCAATAAATGCAGTACATCTGGCATTTTATTTTGTAATTTCTTTTTTGCTATTTGCATTTTCTCCTTTTTTTTAAGGGGGTAGTTTAGGGTATATGCCGTATACCTCTAGATTTTTTTAGAAGCTGCATATACCCTCTGTTTCTGAACTAAATCATTGGCGTATATACTGTATCCATGAATGTTCCTGACTTTAGTATATATATTCATCATATAATATACATATCCTGATTTTTTCTCAAATGCAACACTAGTTTGTGTCATCACAACAGAAAGAGCACCCTAAATATTTATACGATAGACTCTCTCAAATCCACACAGCTTGGGATCAGAGGTTGTGTGGATTTCAGAATTTTACGTATTTCTGGTCATTGCTTTGTTTACATTATTTAAATCGTAACTTGAATGTAATTAATAATGCAATTGACGTTATAGTAAATGCTTTCAATATAATAAAATATTGAAATAAATAATAAGCTAAAATAATAAAAATTTATATTTAAAATATTGTAATAATTTTAAAATTATTACAATATTAAAAGCAAAGGTCATGTTAATAATCAATAATGTATGATTAAATATTTATTGTAAAGAGGAAGTGTATTTTTCCTAAATTATTTAATGAAACTTGCCTCATAAAGATACGTTACTAATTCACATCAATATCATAAAATAAGGAAGTTTCATTTCAGGTTTAACCAGGCTTAAATGACCAAAAAAGCTTGATTAAAGCATAAATATATTTGATTACCAGATTACCAGTAATATCATCAATATCTGCATTTTTTTTTTCAAAATTAAATGAATTCTTCCTTCATGAAAAAACATGAATTCAATAATATTAACAAAAATTAAAATATATATATAGAATTGATATAAAACTAAAATAGTCAAACTTTGTACCTATATCTGAACTAAGAGTTTCATTGTTTACATATGTAAATTATGTGTGGATTTTAGATTTGTGGATTTGAGAGAGTCTACTGTACTGTTTATTTTCTTTGATACACGATTAAAATACCTCGAAAGCAGTTTTATCTTATACCATTATGTAATGGAATTCTTTTGTGTGGCCCTGTAAATGAATAATAAACAATTTTTGCACAACATATCGTAACAGAATGTATATGCGTGTAATATCAATTTCATTCTAGTTAAAAGGCTGTTACACTATTAAAATGCATTTGAAGCATTTTTTCCCCATTGGCCGTAATGTGGAAAATTTTTGGAAAAACACCTACAGGACTTTCGAACATGGAGAAGTTTTGACTGTCTCTGTCAACTATAGATCCGAAAATTTGAAATTACTCAACAAGATTTTACAATAGTATATATGATAGTATTTAAGATTTCAAAGCATTCAGTTGGATAGTTTTTTGCTCTGTTATATGCACACGGACTGACAGATAGACTCCAAAGGTGCATAAGTCTATATATTGATGCTTCTTATGTGTAAATATTATTAATTTAAAAAGTCCAAATGTAATTTGAACAGTTCTAGAAGCATTTAAAGTAATTTAATTAATGTTTTTTAGTGTTGCCTGCAGGCGACATCAGGTCTGAGGAGGTTATATAATTACGAACGCACCTAAAAAACGAGATAATAAGACTGTTTTTAACCCCAATGTTAGTGATGTACCTCATCAGAGTTCTGGGATGAATTTGCCTGCCATAGAAAAAAAAGAAAAAAAATTAAAATATACTTCAGATTTACCAGTCATTTACTGAGGACAACAAATATTTTCCAAATACTTAAAAAATTGTTATTTAACAAATTACAACGATTATTTGGAAAGTTATATTTCCAAAGACTCAAATTTTAAAGACTTATAAATACATTTTGTATATATATAAAAAATTATAATAAACATCATTTTTATGATGATCATAACGTACTTTATATAATAACAGAGTCCTACATTACGTACGCCATGGATTTAAAATTAATATTCCTGTACCAATCATATACAAATTTTAAATGTAATTTAAATTTTCAATTTTCGGCACTGCAAATTTTTAAACTTTTAAACATAACACATTTTCAATTTTTACACCATCGTATAGAAAAAATGCACTTTTAAATGCAATTTGTTTGAAAACTATATCTCAATTCGTTTTTAAGTTATCATTTTTTTGTCATTGTGGCAACAGAAGTATTTCATTTTTGGACATTACGCACGGAACAATAAGAAAACGAATAAAATATAAAAACTTGCGGAATTCACCCGATAAAAAAATTCAGATATACTTCAGATTTCCCAGTTCTTTACCGAGGACAACAACTATTTTCCAAATAGTTATAAATGGGTAAAGGAATTACAGTCCGTTTCCGTGAAATTTCAGTTGGCCTTGAAGGAGACCCTGCTCAATTCTTAATAATGCAATGTAACAAGTGAAGTATTCAGGGGGTGGACTGATGGAGCAGCAGTCCCCCCCCCCCCGAAATTTCTAGGAAACAAAATTTGTTTACGAAAGTTTATCAACATTTAATGAAATATGCTAAGGTGGAATTTAAAAGGATCTGTAATAATGTTCCGTTTTAGGCAGGTTTTCACTTAAAAACTATTACTTCACAGAGACCACAAAAAATCAATTTCAGCCTAGTTTCCGACATACACAGGCTCTCTTTACACGCCGTAAAAGTTATATTAGTTAAGATGAAAACCTGCTTAAAACGAAAATCCAGTCCCATGCAATTCCATTTTAGAAGGTTCGGTACGCATTACCTGCTAATATAGAAACCTGTTTAAAGCAAAAATGTTAATACTTTTGTGATTTCCTGTCAGAAATTTTTACTGTATCTCTCTCAGCCCCCTCCAAAATGACGAGTGTAGATATGCTACTGAATGTTACCAACTTCACTCAGACCCAAGCCTAACCGTATCCTCGGGTCACACCAATGACACTGGAGATGAAAATTGTCATTTTTTTTCTTTTTTTAGGTGTGTTCATAGCTATATAAATACGTAGCGCCTATTAGTTGTCATTCAGTCCGTTTGTCAGTCCGCATATAACAGAGCAAAAACGATCCAACCGAATACTCTGAAATTTTAAATACATAAATATGGCAGCCTTTTGTCGAGTCGTTTCAAATTTTATGAAAATAGGATGTATAGTTTAATGACAGGGACAATCAAATATTTCAAAACATGATGGCAAATGGAAAAAAAATTCTACAGCCTTTCAAATAAAATACATTGTTAAAAATCTATCCCATTTTTTTCAGCATCACTCCGCAGCGTTTATAGAATATCTCTATTCTGACCAATGAGAATGCTTCATATCACAGTGAAGTAATCTTTTTTTTATAAAAGCGGTGGTGTTTGATAAAGTGCTATTTAATTTTATACTGGCGGTGTCGCCTAGCAACCAAAATATACCAAATTATATCAAAATGTAAAAAGTTTTCTGTGCAAACGATAATTTGTGATAAATATATTATCCGTTTATTTCTACAGCTTTTACCTAAGCTGTGTGAAACAATATTCTTTTTTTTTTTTGAGTGCGATTAGAATGTTTTTTATGGGATGTGTTAAAATATTACGGTTTATAATGGAGTTGTTTTTTGTTAAATTATCTATATTCGAAAGAAATTGAGATGAGTTTTCTCATGAGAATAAACTGTTTAAAACGAGAGATGAATATTTAATTTAGAATTGAGCAAAAAATTAATAATAATTTCGAATATTTGGAAAATTTAGGTGGAGTGACGCTGCAGCAAATGGTACAAATTTTTAACAATGTAAAATTGATTACTCGAGCATAGATTCTGTTACAACATATTACGCAAATTTTTATTATTATTATTCATTTACAAGGCTATAACATTGATATCTGTCTCCTTTCGCACGCAAGGGAAGTGAAAGGAAAACAGAAAGTTTTTGAGAATATCTTCGTTCCCAAAAAATTGGCACTATTGCAACTCTTATATCATTCTCTTCGTTTAATGGAACGATTTACTCTACTGCAACGCTTAAAAGTACAAATACAAAAATAGGAAGAAAAGATGATACAAAATAATAAAACAAAGATACTTGTATTGAAACTTATTTTATAGGATGCATTTTATGCCGTTTTTGATACACCTAGTAAAAGATTTGGGGAAAGGGGTCAATCCCTGGTGACTTCAAGTATGATTTGCGAGTTTGGGGTGCGGAAAACCCAACGCATTCAGGATTCTAATCCTTGATAATTTCGGGAAAATGAATTTTTCAACTGATTAGGGAATCTTTCCAGATGTAAGTTTTGTATTTGGACAAATGTGATATCAAAAGAAAGATCTCGTCTTGTACTTTAAAAAGTGCAATGGAACTACCCGTCCGAATCGAACCGTTTTCGAAACATCAGTACTTGAAATGTGAATGAATAAATAAATTATATTGACATGCAGGTATATAAGTTGTTTGAAAGTTAAGCCAGCCTAAGAAAAACATTCTATTTTACACATTATGTACACATAGTTTATCCATTACTTCACTCCACACATTTGCCGAAACTTTTGCATAAAACAAGGTGTTGGAAATAACAAAACAGATGAAAAAAATTCTTCGAATGCAGCCTTACGAAAAAACTTCGTAGAATGCGAAGTGCTTGTCTAAAAGAGGTTAAATAAGTGGCTATGTGTGATATAAGGGATTTTGCTTGTAGCCCGGTAAAAAGTATTGGCAGGAGCATTAAAAAAAATGCAAAAAATTTCTTAACTTGCGAACAATTTAAATATCTGCCTGTCAATTTATTTATTTATTCATTCACATTTCAAGCACTAATATTTCGAAAACATTTGGATTCGGACGGGTTGTTCCATTGTACTTTTTAACGTACATGACGAGATCTTACTTTTAACATCACAAGGTAGAACCCGTCAAATTTTGACGAAAAAAAAAATGCTTAAGAAGGAACTGTTTCATTAATAACTTATAATAAACTTACAAAATTAGTTTTAGTAAAAAATGCATTTTATATCGGTACGTCTAACTCTTAAACAAACGATATTTACCGACAAATAAACAAAATACTATTTCTAGATAATGCAGTTGTAGAAATTGTTAAAATTAAACTTTAATCGTTCATGTAAGCAGTAAAGAATATTAAAAGTCAGCTATTATGATAAAGTTATCAATTAAGGCTCTTATGCTTGTATTCCAAAATGATAAAAAGCAAAATTTATTCAACTTTGACTCAATCAAAAAAAAATTTTCCACGTGAAATCTAAACCCGACATCATTTTCATCATATCAAAATTAACAAATGTACATTTCACATCTATATTTACGTTTAAAAAAAATTGGCATTTTAATTTGATAATTTTGATTCAAAACTTGAAGTTTCAATGCTATTAGCTGAAATAGATGTTAAACTGTTGATATTCTTTTACGTGTAAATCAAATTTTGTAAATGAAGTCAAAATTCATCGAGTTTTGTAACAGAAGATATATAAATTTCTATTTTTTCCCTTTTAATGAGAAAATGGCCTAATTATATGGCCTGGGAAATACAAATACATATATACAGGGTGTCCCAGAAATATTGGGACAAACTTCAAGCGGAGGTAGGGTACATCACAAGGATTCAGTTTTGCACAACAACTCATGGTCGGAAACGTTTTCCTAACGCGGTAGTGACGACACAAAACACAAGAAAGAAGGGACACGGAGAAGGAAAGAAAACATGTTTATTATTCTTAGTGTTGCAAAAATACTGAGGCAGTGCTGGGAAATACTGTGGAACTTGTTACAGGCATCGTGGCAGCTGTTGGGGAAGTTCGGGACATTCTTGGTGTTTTCGAGATCATAGATTATTCATGCGCCGGAGATGCGTTCCATGCATCACGGCCCGGGATCGTAATTTTGAACACCTGTTTTGATGACGATCGTTGCCTCTTTAATGTTCTTTTTTCTTAGTTTTTTGCTGTATTAAGGGTGTTCTTAAATCAAAAAGGGCAGCTTTGTGACATATGCATAAATTTATTTTTGTTCAGAAGTGCATGAAAATAGCAGGTGTTGTTATTCAGAAACTGTCTAATTGCACTCAACTTTTTTTTTTATTATTTTTTAATAGATTTTTCATAACTAGCCTTCAAAGTTGACGCTTTTGAGCACATTTCTCGACGAAAGCAGAAAAACCGGTCGAAAAGCAGGGAAAAAACGGATGATCACGAGATCGAATTAGCTTAAAGCTGGATAGGTAATTTAATTATCATAAAATGGAAAAATAAGTTCAATTCGAAATTGCTTCCATAGTCAGGTCTCCCACTTTTATAACTTTATGTTAAAAAATGAATTTGTAAATGTGTCAAAACATTTTGCGCTTGTTGAGCAGAGCAGCTGAAAACACCCTTAAGGAAAATAAACATGTTTTGTCCTCTTATTTGTGTCCGGTCTTTCTTATGTTTTGTGTCATCCCTACCGTGCCAGGGAAACGATTCCGACCATGGGTTGCTATGTAAAACTGGATCCTTGTGATGTCCCCTGCGCTCCCCTTAAAATTTGTCCCACCATTTCTGAGATACCCCGTATATACATATATAATATTAGACCGACAAAAAAAAGTTAATATCTTGTTTCGACCCGACTCTATTTTTACGAAAGATAATTTTTACTTCCATATGGTTATAAAGTGTTTTGCACGGGGAGTTCTGATAAAAAATAATTAGCCTTTTAGAAGTGTTTTAGGCGGCAATTTTTATTTACTTTAATGAATGAATATCTATTTGCATGTAAATGTTTCATTGATCATTCACTTATCGTTGATACTTTTTTCATATATTGAAGACTTAAAAATCAGAAAAATTCCACACAGTGAAATCTTCTAAAACAAAATCGCATAGAAAAAAAAAGAAAGAAAAAAAAAAGAAAGAGAGAAAGGGAGTTGTCATTGAGTCAAGTTGCCATTCTTAGCAGGTGTTGATGTATTATATTCATTTCTTATGTATTATTATATTCATTTTGAATCAATAAATTTTGCGTTTAAGGGATTCTTCACTCACTAGAAAATACTCGTTCCGTGATGTTAAACTCTGGTTATTTTCGAATTTTTCATTTTAATCAGAAAATTTTTAATCAATTTTATTTCTTTCACAGGAGAGCTGAGTTTCCTCTTCAATATGGCTATTTTTCACTTTTTCGATTTCGGTTGCAGATATTTTTAAAAAAAGATACTTTTATTTTCGGAAATGTTTTTGAAACTGAAAATATTCTTTTTTAAACTTTTGCAACCAAATTCGAAAAAGTAAAAAATAGCCATATTGATGATCGAACTCAGGCATCCTATACAAAAAAAAAAAAAAAAAAAAAAAAAAATCGTTCAAAAATATTAAAATTAAACAAGGAATTCAAAAACAACCTGCGCGTTCGTTTAACATTAAGGGAGTGGGCATTTTTAAGTGAATGAAGAGTACTCTTAAGACAGGATTGCGTCGTAGGCAAGTTTTATTGCACTGATTTTACTGTATTTAAAATTTTTTGCCTAAAAATCTACTATCCTTTAAAATTAATAAATTTTAAAGTTTAATTGTGGAATAATGGCTTGTTAAACTTATGAAAATATATAACTTTTTTGTAAAAACGTTTGGAACGAGCCAAATTTTACTAATTTTTGCGCGGCCTAAGTCGTTTTGAGTGGGTGATTTTCATACAAACTGGATCAAAATCGAGACTGAAAATTTCAACACGCGCAGTCCTAGAAAGAATGAAGTCAGTCCCCAGCTCGGTATCGAAAAGGTTAGTTAAGCCATGAAAAGAGTGAAAATCAGGCATGGACCGGCCCCAGTGTCGTAAAAAAATAGGCCCGGACCAGGCTAATGCAGACCTCTATCCAGGTTTATCCAGAAGCTGGAGCTCGGTGAAATTTTCTTTCCTTAAACTTGAGTTATTCACTAGGAATAAATAATATGGCAAACTACGCTCGCCAATCCATGTTTATTGATTCTGGATCCGATAAGGAATCTCTTTTAGGGGGCATAGGATAATAGCACAGTCTATTGAGTGTTCGAAGGCAAAATAGAGGCAGTATTGCTTAAAAAAAAAGCATAAAATGTTTTGTGGAATTCTATATTCATGAGGTGCAGAGATAAAAAATTTTAGGGAAAAACACAGCATAAAAAACACCATCTGTAGTGCGAAATACACCAAAATGTCATCCATACTAACCCGAATATGATGAAGTTTGAAAAAATTCCGTGTTTAACTTCTTGAGATATAGCTCTCATGATGATCTCACGGCACACCTGCGAACTTTAGATTTATCAATATTTATATCAAAGTTATACATTATATCAAAGCTTAGATTTGTCAATACCAACCTCGAAATAATATTAACTTTAACTCAATCCGACTCAAATCGCCAGTCGAATTGGCTTAAATTCCCAAAGTGTTGCAGGACTCTGCCCAAAACGCAATCTGAGACCGTTATCTCCACATTTCGATCTGAATCCGAAATATTTCAACCTCAACTAGGCACCAATCGAAACTCATGAAAAATTATAGCCATACTCTAATGCAAGTATGTAAAAATATATCTACAATTATACTCCAGCATCAGTTTTAACTTTTAGGTAAAAAATCGGCATATATAATCCCATTAGCATTCAATATATAGTTTTTCACCTTAGAATAATTTTTTTAAATTCTTTTGAGCGATCGATTAAGTTTAAATCAAGAATCATAAGCATCAACATCCAACCCGAACCTGAAACAATTAGTTAACCTAACTGGAATCTAAGCCACAACGACAAAAGATTGCGTTCAACCCGATCCAATCCAGCTACGAATCGTGTCAGGTTCAGTTTGCCCGACCCGATGCAGCATTCAACTTGTCATCCAAGACAGCCCCGACAAAACTTCAGTAAAAATTTTATCTCTTTTGTTAAAAAATAAACATGTACAGAGTCATTCATGTATCATCCTGTGTAGTCATCTATATACAATTTTATTTTTAAAAAATCGGATTTTTTTTCTTGAAAAATCAGGTTTATCTGAACTCCATCTACAAGAATCAAAATCTAATCAGAAACCGACTGGTACCTAAAAGAATTAATTCAGTTAATTTAAGTTAAAAAATGGCTTTTAATTTTGATTCAACTTGACGAGGCCGAAATGCAAGAGTCAAAATATTTTCCCCGACGACATTGATTTTTGACACCGATGGGGGGAGGGAAAGTATGCCCGAAGGGGCATATTCTCCCCCCCCCTGGCGCCGCCCTTGCTCTTTTACCAACATTTACTCATATTCGAAATGTCATCAGACAGTTATTATCTTTTGAATTAACAGTCAGTGAATTAAACACACATTTTCACTTTCTTCTATCTTTACAAGAAGGAAGTATTGGATTCATGAAAATTTTCGACGGATTTATACGTTTTAGAAGGTCCTGAACACGTTTTGACTATTTTTAGAAAATGTCTGTCTGCGAGTCTCTCCGTCTGTTTGTCTGTCTGTCTGTATGTGACAAAAAATTTGTAGGCGCTCTATCTCAAGAACTAATGCTCGAAATTTAATAAAATTTTATATTCAGTTAGACCTTGATATGAATTAGAGCCTATTGGTTTTTGGTGAAAATTGGCCTGCAGGTGGCGCTGCTATAGTACGTTTTTCATGATTTTCAAGATTGCTATATCTCAACAACTAATGCACAGAATTTCACCAAACTTCAGATTCTGTGACCCCTTGATATACATAGACGCTGATTAAGTTTTGGTGTAAATTGGCCAACAGGTGGCGCTGCTATGCCACGTTTTTTATGATTTTCATGATAGCTATATCGCAAGAACTAATGCACAGAATTTCACCAAACTTCAGATATTCCGATAGCTTGAGATACAAAGCCGCTGATAAGATTTTGGTGTGAACTGTCCTATAAGTGGCGCTGCTATGCTACATTTTGCACGATTTTTGCAATAGCTATATCTGAAGAACTAATGTAGAGAACTTCATCAAATTTTAGATTCTGTGACACTAGAATATATAACATAATTAGACGCTGATTACATTTTGGTATTAACCTTGCAACAGGTGGTGCAGCTATGCTGCATTTTGCACGATTTTTCCGATAGCTATATCTCAACAACCAACACACAGAATTTCATCAAACTTTAGATTTTGTTACAAGATGACAAATAACATAATTACACGATGATTACGTTTTGTTATAAATCTTTCAACTGATGGTGCTGCTGTGCTATATTTTACACTGTTTTTTTTAAACTAGCTATATCTCAAGAACTAATGCACAGAATTTCATCAAACTTCAGATTTTTTTACACCATAACATAATTAGACACTTTTTTACGTTTTGGCATAAATCGTCCAAGATATGGTATTGCTGTGCTACATTTTGCAAATTTTTTGTTATAACTATATCTCAAGAACTAATAGATGAAATTCCATCAAATTTCAGATTCTGTTAGGTCTTGACATAAATAGATGGTTATTAGGTTTTAGTATAAATTACCCAACATGAGGCACTACTAAGCTCATTTTCTCATAATATTAATTAAATTTTGCGTTTTAGGCTTTTCGGATACCAGAATCTCATTAGGCTAGGTCAAATGTTCGAGGAAATTCGATAATGGGTAACTTTGGGGTCACCACGGTTTTTTTTTATTTATTTAATATTAAAATGTACTTATGAGATAGAAGAAAGTTTTGGGATTGACACATCCAACTAGTTTTTTTTTCAATATTATAGATAAGCAAGCAGACCACTCCCTTTAC
>CAXHSM010001376.1:9088138-9316567 GCA_964019185.1 Maratus speculifer | reverse complement strand
CCCATACAGGAGAAAAACCCTTTGTGTGTGAAATATGTCCCAAAGGGTTTTCTCAGCATAGAGATTTAAGAAAACATCTCTTGACACATACTGGTGAAAAACCTTTTGTTTGTGATATATGCTTTAAAGGATTTTCTGATAAAAGAACTTTGAGAAAACATCTCTTGACTCATTCAGGAGAAAAACCTTTTGTTTGTGAAATATGTTCAAAGAAATTTTCTCAGAATAGTGATCTAAGAAGGCATCTGTTGACGCATACAGGTGAAAAACCTTTTGTTTGTGAAGTATGTTCAAAGAAATTTTCTCAGAATATTGATCTAAGAAGGCATCTGTTGACGCATACGGGAGAAAAACCTTTTGTTTGTGAAGTATGTTCGAAGAAATTTTCTCGGAATAGTTATCTAAGAAAACATCGCTTGACACATACAGAATAAATTCCTTGTGCTTCTGAAATGTGTTCCAAAGAATTTTCTTGACATTTTGAACTAGAAAGACATCTCGTGATTCATACTGGAGTAAATATTTTGTTTGTGCAAGATGTTTTTCAAAGGATTATCTGATAACCATTATTTAAAAAAAAGCATTTGTCTCATTCTAAATAGATTCCTCTTGAAAATCTCTTGTACTAACCCTGTATATGTTGTTGCATTTACTGTTATCATATCTCTTTTAAGTTTAGCATTTAGTCATAAAATAAAAAATTGTAAAAATTTTTCATAATTGTCAGAGTTGTCATTTTGATCACAAGGAAATAACAGTAGACCTGTTCTTTAGTTTTCAATAAAACTTTCTTGATAGTTTTAATTTTCTTTTTATATTACTGTAAGTTAACTTTACCCTAAATTTAGAACTTAATCTGACCTGAAATGTATAAATTGCATCGCAATATGTTACGCGATTGGAAAGGCTTTATTGAAATAACACTTTTAAAAATAGAAGAGAAATTTGCTAAAAATATTTTTTGTGCAAAAAAAAAATAAATCCTTTTTGTTAAATTTTTTTCTTAAAATTTTTTCAAAGGATTTAAATGAAGCATGTCTCATTATCATGTACAGTAGAACCCCGCAAATTCGGACACCGTTAATACGGATCTCTGGATAATCCGGATTGATTTCAAATTTGAGAAGCGATTGACTATCCTTGTTATTGTGACAAAAAGCTTCTACAATATCACTTGCAGTAAATTATATATCTTTAAAAAGATGCAGCATTGAATTCAGGCCCTTTTTAGTTTAACATAAAGGTGATTTTTTGTAAGTATGCTTTATTTTATTTCATTTGTTTCTAATTCTCCGGAGAATCCGAATTTTCGATAATCCGGATTGGGACTGGTCACAATTATCCGAATTATCGGGGTTTTACTGTATTCTTTGAACCAGCATGAGCCTAGTATTTTCTAAAATTATATAACTTATTACTTGAATATTGATACGGCATCTTTACTGAATTCATAAATAAAAGTTTTATAAGCAAATCAGACAGGAACTTTTTCTGAGGTATTGTTCTTTTATTTTTTGTTTGTGTACTCATTCATCATACATCATCAAATATAAAAAAAATCATGCCAATATTATTTTTTATCATCTATATAATAATACTCTAATCATGTGACTGTCATCATTTGGGGATCAATGTTATTAAAATCTATATATACTTTGGTATTTTTGTAGACTAAATCTGTTAAATTTTTGCATGCTCTTATTTATGTGTTTGACTTTTTTGAATTATCTCAATTAAGATAATAATGATAAATAATCCCTTTCAAAGCAACTGTACCGCAAATTTTATATTAATGATCTAAAGGGGGTTCTAATGGGTTCAGGGCTGACCTCATGAATATTTTTTTATGTCAGTTGGGCATTTTTGCATTATAGCCAAGTGCAGGGTATAAATCATCAAATACTCTTCCATCGCTATTACTTGATTTATATTATAATAGTCCAAATCTAATGACTATCGTATATACTTTCTATTTTGAAATGAAATGCTTCTTTTTGATTAATAAAATGAAATTATTGTTTTTTTAAATAAAGCTACATAAATGTTCCAGTGATCGTAAAGAATTCTTGGTTATTTTATGTTAGACAAGTATAAATTTTGCTAATGCCATTATTTTAACTTACCAGTTAATATTTTTTTTTTTCATTTTTCGCATGCTAAATTGAAACAATGTTTTGATGTAAAATTAAGTGTCATAGTTTACAGTATTATTTATTTTCTTTCAAGAAATAAGAAAAAGCCACGGATTTTAAATATTTCAGTTTTAATTGTAAGTATTACATTTAAAATATCAGATTAGTGAAAGGATTACATTAAAAAATTAATGTAATATGAAAAAAAACCGACAGAAATAATGCTTGATGATTTATCCCCTGCGCCTGTCTAACATAAAAATACCGGGTTATCCCATTGACCAATTTCACCAAATTATATAAATCTCCAAACTCCTCGCCTGATTGTTTAAATTAATACCTTTTTTATCTGCACAACTGCAGAAAAAAATTATTTACAAAATATTAATAAAAATACAAATAAAACGTTGACTTAAAAATCACTTGAAGATGCAATAAACATGAAGTGAATGTGACATTTATGATCAGTCCTTATTAGCATTTAATCTTATAGTTTGGTGATAGTTTTTCGGTCGACGAGTTAATCAAGTTGTATTAAATAATGAGCTCTTGATTTTTCTGTCAAAATCTTTTGATTTGGCAAAGGATTGAGGAAGTAAAATGTAAATTAATGTAGCGTCATGTAGTGCATAGTATGCATTTAAAGAAGACCAAACTGGTCGCCAAGTTAGGATAGTCATATATCATAATGTAGCCAAATTGTGTGTGTTTGCATGTTTTATCTGAAAAACGTCTCTGATATTCTCTGACATAATTTTGTATCCTACCATTTTTAGATACGAGAAGATCGTTCGGATAAGTTGCATGGTTCTGAAAATTCGATGAATGGGTCATTGTATTTTAATAAAAATAAAGATTGAATCAGTTATTAAGTTGTTGAAGGGCTGGTATCAATCGAAAGTGGAAAGCTGGCAGCAATTCGCCAGATTTGAAAGGAAAATCAATTTTCAGTGAATGTAAAAGACAATTTGGTAATCATTTGGTAATTTTAAAATTAAACCTGTTGGTAAAGTAAAATTAAAATGTACTGTTAATAATCATGTTGATATACCTATTGAATTTATTATTATTGATAAAATATGTAAACTCATTTTAGGATTAAGATCATGTAGTGAGTTAGGATTAATTCAAAGAGTTGATTGTATAAAAGCTGAAAAACAAAATATTTTGGATGCATATAAAGATGTGTTTAATGGGTTAGGTACATTTCCTGGTGAACCTTATAAAATTGTATTAAAAGATCATTCTAGCCCTGTTGTGCACCCACCTAGAAGGATTCCTCAGTCAATTAATCAAAAATTAAAACGTACTCTTAAATTGCTAGAAAAAAGGGGGATAATTTCAAAAGTAAACAAACCGACAGACTGGGTACAGAGTCTGGTTGTTGTCGAGAAACCTAATGGGGATTTAAGAATATGTTTAGATCCCAGAGATTTAAATAGAATACTAAAAAGGGAACACCATGTAATACCGTCACCAGAGGATATCATAAGTCGATTAGAAGGAAAAAAAATATTTTCGGTCCTAGATCTCAAGGATGGGTTTTGGCAGATACCGCTGGACAAAAATAGTTCAGAGATCTGCACATTTAACTCACCCTTTGGGAGATATAAATTCAACAGAATGCCGTTTGGAATTGCCTCAGCTCCAGAGGTGTTCATGAAAAGAAACCAGCAGTTATTTGGGGATATAGAAGGGGTAGAAATCTATGTAGATGATATCATAGTGTCGGGTAAAGATGAAAAAGACCATGATGAAAAATTAATAAAGATATTAGAAAGGGCTCGTGAAAACAATGTTAAGCTAAATAAAGATAAATTCCAATTCAAAACAACTGAGGTCAAATATTTAGGGTATATTATTTCCAATGGTGGTATAAAAGCTTACCCATCGCTTGTTAAAGCAATTGTAGAAATGCCTAGTCCTGAAAATAAAAAGGATGTCAGGAGGTTTTTCGGAATGCTAAATTATGTGTCAAAATTTATTCCGAAACTTTCAGAATTATCTGTTTCTCTAAGAGGGTTATTAAAATTTAATTCTGAATTTATATGGTCAGATAATCAGGAAAATGCTTTTATAAAAATAAAAGAAACGTTAAGTAAAAGTCCTGTCCTGAAAGTTTTCAATCCTAAAGAGGAAATAATATTACAATGCGATAGCTCCAAAGATGGTCTGGGAACATGTTTGGTTCAAGAAGGGCAAGCAGTTTCTTTCGCATCCAGGAGTTTAACTGAAAATGAAAAAAATTACGCTCAGATAGAAAAAGAATTATTAGCTATCACATATGCCTTTGAAAAGTATCATAACTTAGTCTATGGTCATAAAGTAATTGTACAGACAGATCATAAACCTTTGGTGTCCATAATAAACAAACCTTTAGCCAAAATTACTGCAAGAATGCAGAAAATGGTGTTAAAATTAGTAAAATATGATTTTACAATCCACTATGTTCCAGGTAGTCAACTATATTTGGCTGACACACTTTCTAGAGCATATTTGAAAAATCACAACAAAGATGACCCAGAAATGTTAAATATTATACATAGCATTACTAAAGCCCTACCTTTAAGTGAAAAAAGACTTAAACAGTTTCAAACGGAAACTAAAAATGATGAGGATCTTGCTCAAATAATAGAATTTTGTAAAACTTCATGGCCTAAGAATAACAAAAATTTGCCTACTAATCTTAAACGGTACTATAAGTTTAAAGATGTCATATATGAGAATGACGGGTTAGTGTTTAATAATAATAAATTAATTGTTCCAAAAAGTTTAAGACAAAATATGTTAGGTTTAATACATGAAGCCCATTTTGGAATGGAGAATGTAAAAGTAGAGCGCGAGAAATCTTTTATTGGCCAGGTATCTCTACTGATATAGAGGAATTAGTTTCTAAATGTCAAATATGTGAAAAATTTAGAAAACTAAATGCAAAGGAACCGCTGATGCCCCATGAAATACCAAATAAGCCTTTTGAGAAAATTGCAACTGATATATTTCAATTTGCTAATCAAAATTATTTAGTTATAGTTGATTATTTTTCTAAATGGATTGAATGTTTAGCTCTAAAAGATAAAACAGCTAATGAAGTAATTCCAAAATTAAAATGTGTTTTTGCTAGGTATGGTATGCCTAATGAAGTAGTGTGTGATAACAATCCCTTTAATAGTTATTCATTTAAGAAATTTGCAGAAGAATGGGATTTTGAACTAAATTTTAGTAGTCCTAGGTTTCACCAGAGTAATGGAATGGCTGAAAGCGCAGTAGGGATAATGAAAAATATTTTACGAAAAGTAAATGATGTTACAGTAGGCTTAATGGAATACCGAAACACACCCATCAGTGGTTTGGAATTTTCTCCAGCACAACTTATGTTTAATAGGAGATTAAAAACAAAGTTACCCATCAGTAATAAATTGTTAAAATCAGAAATTAATAATCCTAAGACTAAACTTAAAATGCACCAGAGTAAACAGAAATTTTACTATGACAGGACAGCACAATCTTTAAAAGAGCTGAAACCTGGTGATAACATAGTGTTATTTAATTTTAGAACTGGGCAATGGGATAAAGGTGAGATTGTTTCTAAACACAAAGCTCCTAGGTCCTATATGGTAAAGAATGCAAATGGAGAAATACTTCGCAGAAACAGAAGACATTTAAGATTATCAAAAACTCCATTGAAAAATAATTCTGTTTATGATGATATGAATATTGGGGATAAGTCTGGTGGGCAAGAGAATGAAACAATTTCTGTTCCAGAAAATAATGATGATCAAAATATTACTACTATTAAATTTACAAGAAAGGGGCGGGTCATAAAACAACCTTCTAGGTTCAGAGATTTTTGCATGCAGTAAGCATCTTTTTATACCACATTTGTATATATTTTAATGTTATATTTTATGTAATTTAAAATTTAATGGCCATGTCTTGTATCATGTGAATTTGAAGTGTTTTATGTGTATTTATATTTTTATCTGGAGGAAAGGATGTAATGTATATATATTTCTATTAACTGTAACCTGTAACCAAGAACTTATTTAACTGTATGTACTGTAAAACTGTAACCGGTTGTTAACGGTAACATCAGATATCAGACGCTATGTAAGCATGAAGGTGAGTAGCGTGGCTATGTTTAATAAAGATTGTTGTTGGAACTTAATGTCCCATTAATTGGGTGTTTAATTAAAATATGCTTCAGAACTTATAATATGATGATAGAGCTTAAGCTCTTAACAAGATCCAGATCTTATAATAAGTCAGATTGGCATGGTCGTGGAAGTCACAAAATATGTCAGCGTTGCTGTTATCCAGAACTGTCTCAGTGTGGGTATGTTCAAAAGATACAAAATATGCTAAAGTCTGTTGAATTAAGCACTCTAACTTTCGCACTTAGAGAAGAAAAAATATCCTGCAAATTTGACATTTGCGGTCCTGTTAGAATGAGATTTTCAGGCAAGAACTCAAAACTCAGATTTTTCGCTGAAACATTCGTTGAAAGATGTACACGTTTCCTTCTTCTTTAATTTCACGTGTTACACACAAGTCCTTTTCTATAATTAGAAATTGTTCAGCAAAATTATATGATTTTCTTTGGAAGGAATGCCACACCGAAGGAGATAGCGAAACACCATTTTTTGTTGGATGAAGAAAGCCATCTTCATCTGTGACAAATCTTCTAACGTGTACACCATGGTGGGTCGAAAAAAACTTTTTTTCGATTTTCGATAATGGCGGGTACGGAAAAGTAGCCACTGGTGGCACTCAATTCATAAAGAAATTTGAGATTTTTTGGACATTTCCTTACCCTGCCGAAAACGGCTTGAAAATTAACAAAAAAGCTCATTTTTGAATTTTTTTCGAAAAAAATTTAAAAATGTTAAATGAAATTTATTTTGGCTGTATTTACTTGAAAAGACATATTTAATGTACCAAATGTTTAAATAAGATCTTATCATGCATTATTTAATATCTATGTGTATTATAACTTAGGCTATTTTTATATCTTTTTTCGCATATAATAGGTAAGAGTTGTATTTGTTTGAATCGATCGTTAGTTTCTGTATTATTTATGTTCCTTGGTCTTCTTTATATATTTTCTATGTATCAAACATCATATATTTGGGGAAAAGACAGCAGTATACTTCAAAAACAAATCTGAAAGGTGAGAAAGTGGTGAAGCGGGACTCTAAGCGAGCGCAATGACTCGTCTAATACTCAGGGAGTGAAGGACGAAATAGTTGAGAGCCAAAATGCGATAAAGGATTCTTATTATTTATCCTTGCTAAGTTACCTGCGACATTTGTTCAGTGTTTACGTGAAACCCTTTTGTGGTGATATACAGTTCTTTTTGGGTCGTTTAATGTGCCATTATAGTGTTTTGTGCGTTTTATTACAACGAGCTTAGAAATGGCTAGTATAAAGGGCCATGACAATGCAAAGACACATGATAGCGTGAAAAGTAACTCTTTGGGGGCATCATGCATATTGAAAGAATTGCAATTGCGAACTTATGCTGATAATCATGCACCACTAATACTGGTTGCTTCACCATGTAGAAGTTGTGACAGCAGAAAATACGAATCTCGTCATCGATAAAAAAAAGTCAGAAGAGAGAAATAGAAACTTGTAAAGAAGATACAGGCAGAAGAAGTTATTGAAAGAAGGAAAATTAAAAGCATATTTTTTGATGGTAGAAAGGATAAAAGTATATTCAGAGGAAAAAAAGAACAAGCGGCACTGTCGAAGGAAAGGCGAGGGACACATCACCGTGTTGTTTGAACCTGGTTAGGAATACTCGGGTCACTTGATACCTTGTTCCGGTCACGGAAAAGAAATAGCAAAATCATTATACAATCTTCCAAGTCACCACAAATTAGACTTTTCTGAACTGACGAGGTATCAAGGTAACGGAACGAGGTATCAAGTGACACAAGTATTCCTAAATAGGTTCAAACAACATGGTGATGTGTTCCACGTCTTTGTCAAGACGGTGTTGCTTGTTATTTTTCTTCCTCTGAATATACTTTTATCCTTTCTACCATAAAAAAATATGCTTTTAATTTTCCTTCTTTCAACAACTTCTTCTGCCTGTATCTTCTTTCCAAGTTTCTAGTTCTCTCTTCTAACTTTGTTTTTATCGATGACGAGATTCGTATCCTCTGGCGTCACAACTTCTACATGGTGTAGCAACCAGTAGTAGTGGCGCATGATTATCAGCATAGGTTGGCAATTGCAATATTTTCAATATGCATGATGCCCCTAAAGAGTTATTTTTCACGCTATCGCGTGTCTTTGTATTGTCATGGCCATACTAGCCATTTCTAAGCTCGTTGTAATAAAACTCACAAAACATTATAATGGCACATTAAACGACCTAAAAAGCACTGCATATCAATACAAAAGGGTTTCACGTTAATACTGAACAAATGTCGCATGTAACTGAGCAAGGATAAATAATAATAATCCTTTATCGAATTTTGGCTCTCAACTATTTCGTCTTTCACTCCCTGAGTATCACGACGAATCATTGCGCGCGTTTAGAGTCCTGCTTCACCACTTTCTCACTTTTCAGATTTGTTTTTGAAGTATACTGCTGTCTTTTCCCCCAAATATATGACGTTTGACACATAGAAAAAATATACATTTGGTACATTAAATATGCCTTTTCAAGTAAATACAATCAAAATAAATTTAATTTAACATTTTTTAATTTTTTTTCGAAAAAAGTTTAAAAATGAACATTTTTGCAAAACTTCAAGCCGTTTGCGGAAGGGTAAGGAAATGTCCAAAAAATCTCAAATTTTTTGTATGAACTGAGTGCCACCAGTGGCCTCTTTTCCGCACCCGCCATCATCGAAAATCGAAAAAAAGTTTTTTTCGGCCCACCGTAATGTACAATAGTATTAATTTACATTTAAATTTTAACATGAGACCGCAAATTGAACTTATTTAATTATTTTCTTAATGCATCAAAAATCACTGAAAATTGAATTTTTTCCGATTTTTAATGAGCTTGCGCGATCGGAAGATATTCTCTAAACGCAATTTATTTTTTTATTATTATTAAATAGTACAATATGTAAATATTTTTCACTATAATGATAAAATATATATATATGTAATATTTTTAAAAAAATTCTGAAAAAATCGAAATTTTTCAATTTTTTTGAATTTTTAGGTAGTTTGCGCGATCGGAAGATAATGTCCGATTTTAAAAAAAAATTTTTAGTTTTTCTTGTATTTACCAATCGCAACTTTTCCGCACTATAGCGATTCGGAAATAAAAGCTTTTGTTTTTTCGCACCACCCTAGTATACAGTGTTATTAACTAAATAATGACTCTATCTCTATACTTTAGAAAGTTGATCTGCATCGTAGTGTTGCCACATATTCTGTATTTCACAGTTTCTCGAAATTATCTGGACACCAGTATTTTAATAATGTAGTAATGTATTACTCTTTAAATAATGTAGACAAGGCAATGATCAGAAATCCACGAAATTCTAAAATCCGCACAACCTCTGGTCCCAAGCTGTGCAGATTTGAGGGAGTCTACTGTATACGTTTTTTGCCTCTATCCATCCCCACCCCTGGGGAGTGACAGGGATAAAAATTTCATTAAAAACCACTTTATCTGTGTCTGTGCTCAGAAATTTTCAACTCGCATAACCCAATTTTATAACCCGCATAGATTTTAGGATTTTCTCCCTACCCCCAACCTCAAAGTTTGAGGAGGGTGGGTAACAGAAAACAAAATTGTAATTAACAAGTTGGAAATTGCATGTGAACGTAGCAAATGAAGTGCGTTCGTACGATAAAGAAGTTTTAAAAATATTCAGATCTTGTTGATATAGTAGAGCGTACTTCGGATACAGTATAGTAGTCGAAATCTTTGTGTTTCTGAAAATATGCAGAAAGTAATTTTTATTACACCTCAGAAACGTATATCTTATTCATAAAATGTGAAATAGTTGAATATAATTAAAACACGCCCCAAACAATGTTTCCTCGTATAGCATTATGTTGTGGAATACTTTTGTGTGGCACTGTAATTTAATAATAAAAATTCTTTGCATGACAGATTGTACAGAATGCATATTTTAGTACATATTTCATAGATTCATGCCAATTCTATTATGTTCGAATGAGTGTAACATCATAAAATTACCTTTTTTTTTTTTTTTTTCATTGACCGTAATGTAATGGAACACCTTTGATTGTCCCTGTAAATGATAAGTGCATCGGACTTTCATAACATTTGAAATGACTCGATAAAATTACGTAATAATTATATGTTTTAAATTTCAAACGATTAAAATGCATTTGAAAAAATTTTCCCCATTGACCGTAATATAGCGGAATCCTTTTGATTGTCCCTGTAATTAATCTATCCATCCGATTTTCATAAAATTTGAAATGACTTGACAAAATTATGTTATAATTATGTATTTTAAATTTCAAACGATTCGGTTGGGTAGTTTTTGCGTTGTTATATGCGGACGGACAGACAGACAGACAGACTGACGGACGGACGGACTGAGCGACAACAATAGGTGCTACATATTTACATAATTACGAACGCACCTAAAAATGACTTTTTCTGATCCTATTTTCATAAAAATACAATTATGAAAATTTTTATTTTAAAAGACCTTATAGATATCAAGATATAGTTACATTTCGATACATCATTTCATAAAATAAAATAAAATTTTAAACCGCCGACAGAACTCTAGATTTGTTCCTGTCCCTCCCCTCCCTCCTGTAAATGGCACATGGATATAATTATGAATCGTTTTAACCATGACTATTCATCTGTTCAAAATTACTATGCCATGAACTACTCCACTGTTCAGAAAGAAAGAAAATAGTGTCAACATGATTATGCAAAAGGCCTTCTTTATACTCTTTATAGGTTTCGTTCATTCTTTTCATTCGTTCCGTTTCTGTTTTAATTCTTCTGATAAAAACAAAGAATTCTGAATGGAAATGAATTTCGATAAAGAGTGCCATGATGCTTACTCCTGCGATGGAATTCATTTATTGATTCTACCCTATTTTTCATCGAAACTCAAATTAAAGGAACGATCCCATTAACTGTTACCCTACTTTTATACTTCATAATAAGAGAGAAAATCATAATACAGTTACAATGAACTTTTGTCAATGTGCAATTGCTTGTTTTAACTGTGTCCTCATATAAACATAATTCAACAGTATATACACATGGCATTGACTATAATAGCTTTTTGCACAAGAATATCGACAACTGTTGATGTTGAGAATAGCAACGAATCGGAAAGTCAAAAATGTTAGATTTTAATGACACTTTTCTTTTAATTAAAAAAGCGTGTACCAGTTTCTACAGCTCGCAAACATTTAGAGACTTGATCTCTTTTAGTAAAAAAAAAGAACTTAAAAAATTAGTGACTAAAAGTGGCAAGTTTTAAAAAAGGACTAACTTCCATCCTGATTTAGCCTCAGTTAGACTAATTTTTAACTTTAGGAGAAAATTATTTTACAGTGACACCATAAAAATGGAAACTAATGATACTTTTCGGATATCCAGGCGCAGTGTTACATATACATATACATGTGTATATATAAATGCATATATGTGTGTTTTTATACACATATATATATACCTATACATACATATGTACTGATACACTTATATGTACAGTGGAGCATCGTTTATATGACGCCGAAGGGACTACTGAATAACGTCGCATGATCGATTTTCACTTCTAAAACTCGAATTAATTTTGTTTTCATTTAATTTTAATGTTTAGCATCTTGATTTACATACATTTATAAATTAAACAAACATATAACAAAAAAAAATGGGGGGGGATATTCATTAAACAATTTAAATGTAACACCAAAAAGTACCGAAATTAAGCTCCCTCTGAATATATCTCCCCTTCTCTTATTCCTTTTACAAATTATATAAATCCTGAGTAAATTCCAAATAATCTTTCTCACCCTCCTATTGTTACCTCTCTATTTCACAAAAGTTCCAATTATAAGCGTCTTTTAAAATTATTAAAATTTCCTGTCTGCTAAAGGGCTGCTCATTTTCTGTACTTTATGGTACACTTATTTTTTCTTTTGATAATTTTATGTAGAGAGAAAAAAACTGCGTATGATTGTTTGACGTGGAGATGTAATTAAAGATTTGTGCAATGAGTGAATGGTTTGAAAAGTATTTCCGCTGGTATTGTAGCAAACAAAGTTCTTAATGTTTCGATAAAGTTCTCGAATTTTTTTACTATTATAACTTTTACGTTCGAATTTTTTCAAAATGTTCATTTTTTCTTTTACCAAGATGAGCTTGCGTTTTTAAAACATGTCCGAAAAAGCTGTAGCCGAAACAGTATGAAAAGTGAAGAATTAAAAAAAACTTGATCTGTACTGTGAGCGCAGTGATAAGCAAAAAATGTGCCGTGCGTTTAAAAATAACACAGGTCGGTCTAGTCCACGTTGTTGTCATATGGATGAGGTTTATTTAAATATATTCTTTGGTGTCATCCATAGCTGGTTAATTTTTTCTGTTCTTAAAATTCGCAAGAAAAATAAACAAAAAAGTGTACAAATCGAAAACCCGACGTATAAACGATTTTATGCGTCATATAAACAAGACATTTTTGCATTAAAACAGATAAGAATGAATTAGGACCACAATAAAACGTCGTATAAACGATGCTTTACAGTATAGATACTGATGTACCTGTAACACTGGAGCCCGGCTAACCGAAAAGTACCAAAATAACTACTAAAAAAGGCCTTACATAAATGTTTACTTAAATCAAATTAACAGGTCCGGAGTTATTTGCATACTGTAAAAAAGACACCAAGACCTTAAAGAAATACACATTTTTGTAATTTTATTACTAAATGTTAAAACACAAAAAGTGATAACAGATATGCAATTAAAAAATTAAAGCAATGCAAATTTATCTTTTTTTTTTTTTACTTACGCATTATATATCAATACAGACCATTAGTATTAAAAATATGGTACTACTTTGTTATCTCGTCGACCAATTTCGCCAAATTATACAAATCGCCAAACTAATAACCAAATTATCCCTATTGATATAACTTTTACTTTAAATAATGAAAAAACAAATAATTAGTCAAATATGAAGAAAAATATAAATAAAAATCCCTTAATCATGTTTTAAACACTTGTATCATATTTAATGTCGTTGAAATCGACGACGATCGTCGTCGATTTCAACGTCGATTGTCACCGACAATCGTTCATTCTTGGCATTTAATCCCATAGTTTGGCGATAGTTTTTTGGTCGACGGGATAACCAATTAGTACCAAAAATATTTTTATATATTTCAACAATACATGTTTCTTATATTAAATTTAAAAAATTGTTATTTTGATATACATATTAAACTCAAATTACAAACTTATATTTTTACATGGAAATGCACTATTTAGGAGGATAAATAAAAAAGGAAACACAATGACATAGAAATGCAATAGCACATGAGAGGTTCATACTTAATTTTGGAAATAAAAATATGGAACATTTTCACGAATTGTCTATTTGGAAGGAGACAAATGTTTTCTCATATGATGGTTATAAGATATTCCTTTGGAAAACACATTGCACAAAAAAAGGCTTTTATCCCTTATGCAACAAATTATGTTTTCTTAGACCACTATTACGAGAAAATCCTTTGGAACATATTTCACAAACAAAAGGTTTTTCATGTGTATGTGTCAAGAGATGTCTTCTTAGAAGTCTAGTCTCAGAAAATCCTTTAGAACATATTTCACAAACAAAAGATTTTTCACCTGCATGTGCTAAGAGATGCTTTTTTAGATTACTATTTCGAGAAAATCCTTTGGTGCATATTTCACAAAAAAAGGGTGTTTCTCCTGTATGAATCAAGTAATGTTTTCTCAGATTACTGTTATAAGAAAATTTTTTGGAACATATTTCACAAACAAAAAGTTTTTCAGCTGTATGAGTCAAGAAATGGGTTCTTAGATTACCACTTTGAGAAAATCCCTTGGAACATATTTCACAAACAAAAGGTTTTTCACCTGCATGTGCTAAGAGATGTCTTTTTAGGTCACAGTTCTTAGAAAAGGTTTTGGAACATATTTCACAAACAAAGGGTTTTTCTCCTGAATGAATCAAATAATGTTTTCTCAGATTACTGTTATCAGAAAATTTTTTGGAACATATTTCACAAACAAAGGGTTTTTCTCCTGAATGAATCAAATAATGTTTTCTCAGATTACTGTTATCAGAAAATTTTTTGGAACATATTTCACAAACAAAAAGTTTTTCACCTGTATGAGTCAAGAGATGGGTTCTTAGACTACCACTTTGAGAAAATCCTTTGGAACATATTTCACAAACAAAAGGTTTTTCACCTGTATGAGTCAAGAGATGTCTTTTTAGGTCAGAGTTCTTAGAAAAGGTTTTGGAACACATTTCACAAATAAAAACTTTTTTTCCTGTATCTGTGGTGGAATGTTTTCCCTTATCCCCATTTCGAGGAACAAAGTGCTGTTCACCGGAGGAAGAATTTTCTTCAGCAATCGATGACATTATCCCAAAAGAATGTGCTTGATTTCAAACAATAACAGGAATTTCTTCAAGGCGGCAGCAAGAAGTGATTGTCGCCGTTTTTATGCAAGGAAATGACTGAGTGAGTTTCAGAAAAAACAGTTTTACCTACCACCGAATCTGAAAACAAAATGAAAAATAATAAACAAGACATTTTAAAATAAACTGCACTAAATTTTACCTCTGAATTAAGAAGCCGATGTTTCAATTATCATTTCCTTAGTACAAATTAATGCATTAAATTATCAAAATACGTATATTCTTTGGTGTGATTTCTCGAGAACTTTCTCATACATACAGCTACATATGCGTAGGTGTGCATGCGATACAGTAGACACTGCCACAGCTCATATCGGACTCTCCCCTATCCTTGATTGATAAAATTTATTCATACTACTTGGTTATCCCGTCGACTAATTTCCCCAAGTTATACAAATAATCAAAATAATCGACAAATTATATACCCTGGCATAATTTTCATTTTAAATAATGGAAAAAACGAATAAATTAGTAAAATATAATCAAAACTACAAATAAAAAGTTGAATTAAAAATTACTAGATGAGATAACAAACAAACCTATCCTAGTTAATGCCAAATGAATGTAACATTTACAATCATCCACTATTTACATGTAATCTTATAGTTTGGCGATACTTTTTTGGTCGATAGTATAACCAAGTAGTACCAATTTATTCATTCACTGCTTTTAATTTTACTTTTTCACTCTTAAAATTTCTCCTACCTGTTAGTCATGTTCTAGAAAGATATACTAACAAGGTTTATACCTTTTTGATGCCCATACATTCAATCCCAACTCAATTTCACCTCCATTTCTTATACACATTTATGTTGTCAAGCATTCGAGTTATGCATTTTTTTTCACAATTTTTTAAAGCTGACTCTAAATTTTATAAATATTGAATTCCCTTTTACCAAAGCTGCCTTGCAAACCTGCACAGTGAATCAATTCCCTCCGAAATAGGGTTGTAATTTGTTTAACTCTTTATGGGGCAAGTAAATGTTTTGGTTAAAATGTTGAAAAGGTTTAATGGCACCAGAAACTAACAAAATATTCTTAAAATAAAAAGTGCTATTTCTGTCAGGTTGACATAAATACAAATTATCACACTAAAAATTACGGAGCATATGAATCCATTTTTAATAAAAATTAATTGGTAAGTACCGTATTTTCCGGGAATAACGCCGCGGCGTTAAACTAGATTTTTTTGTTTTGTAAACAAAAGTGCGGCCAATAACTAGGTGCGGCTTCTAAATAGGACTAATTAATTTAAAATTTTTGAAAACAGATTGGGAAATCTAAACTTTCGTTGCTTTTGCTGTAATTATACACATGCACGTGAAATTATATTTTTAAGGTAAAAGAATCTGATGCTTAAAATTGATTTTAATTTACTGATATACCGTAAAATCCCGTTAATCCGCCCCCTCCCCACTTTATAAAAAAATTGAAATTTTCAAAAATCCCGAGAAAGCGCCTCCCTTCCAAATCAATCGCTGAAAAAACGCCAGTTTCGCCAAACAATCATGAAAAATAACCGCATATTCCTTTAAAGGATCGCGAAAAAATTATGAATTTCGTCGAAGTATCGCCAAAAAACCCATATTTCGACGAAAGATTGCAGTAAAAACGCGAATTACTTCAAAAAATCTCTAAAAAAAAGTACAAATTATGTCAAAAGAACGGTTGAGAAAGGAATGAATCATGAATAAATCACGAATCTTTAGAAATGTGCTATATTCGAGATTTTTTAGTTGATTTCATGCTTTTTTGGGGTTTTTTTTACAAATATCTTCTTTTTTCTGCGTTTTTTCGACAGAATTTACGTTAATGAAAAAAAAAACACAAATTTTTTCAAGTATTAAAACTTATGATTCATCCAAAGATTCACGATTCATTCAATTTATCATGATTCATCCCTGCAAATTTGATGAAACGATCGCGGAAAAATCCCGTGTAAGCGCCCCCTCTAATTATTTTACGATTTTTCGTCACGTTAGGGGGGGGGGTGGATTAACAGTATTTTACGGTAAGTTTTATCTTAAATATGTCTTCGGATGTGAGTTGTAAGCGCCGCAGTTACCCTTCAAAATTTAGGCTGAATGTTATCAATTTAGCAAAAGTTAACGGGAATCGGTTCGCAGCGAATGGATGAGGTTCCGATTTCATTGGAATAAGTGTACAACAAAAAAAGTTATTTATTTAAGATCAAAATGTTTTACTTTATATCAATTAATAATTTTATTTCATTGCTCTAATAATGAATGTGGGAATATACCCCGCACGGCGTTATACCCGGTGCGGCGTTACACCCGGTGCGGCCTTATACCCGGTGAGGCGTTAAACTAGTTTTTTTTATTTTTAACCAAGTGCGGCGTTATACTCGGTGCGGCGTTATTCCCGGAAAATACGGTATATTACCATTTCCTGATGTAGGGTTAAACCAGGTCCAGAGGGAAAACAGGTTTTAACCATCAGTGGTCTGATAAATTTAGAGAAACATTTAAAAAGATTTTTCATAATAATACTTAACAATATTAAATAAAACATCTGTAAGTGTTTCCAAATTGTACTTAGTATTATACTTCAAATTGAATATATATATTTTTTTAATCATGTAGTAAAAAATATATATATTTATAACTTTAATATAAAAAAGTAATTACCAGATTTGTATTAAGATGAGAAAACTCCATAGTTCATTCTGGAGAGGATTTGTTGGATCTTTTATTATGTTAATATTTAATTTGTTAGGAAATGAATCCACACCTTTCGTTTAAACACATTGATAGATCCCGCCTCTTCCTCTCAAAAAAAGGGGGGGGGATTTTTTTGCGTAAGGGAATTGTTGCATTATTAAGAATTGCAGAGGTCCCTTCAATGTCAACTGAAATTTCATGGAAACAGACTATGGAATTCCTTTTTCCTTTCATTTTCAAAATGCTTTTCAATAAATGATTTAAAACAAAATCTTGGAAGAGCGAAAATCTTTTTGCAAATAAAGTTATGTGTACTTGTATTGGGAATGCTTTTGACTTGTCTTGCAAGTCATATTCTGAGCCATGTAACCTATTTAATGTGAACTGAATGTGACATTTAAAATAACTCATTATTGGCACATAATGTTATAGTTTGACGATGATCATTTGGCATGTGGGTAAGCCAAGTAGTATAGTTTAGTAAACGAAGCAGTACAATGAATTAAAAATGTTATCATTTTATGATTGATGGTAAATATTGTGATTATTATTCGCTAAATTCTGTTTAACTTAAAAAAAATTAACAAAACAAATCTAGTTAAAAATGACACTTGATTCATTCTTCATCTGGGTGTTTCAGTTAGAAACGTGATCCCTATTTAGTAATAGTGGTGTCTTTTTGGAGTTGATTTTTCAGATAGTATTCCAGTAACATGTAAGACAGTCTTTGAAACAATTCAATAGTTAAATGGATAGTTTTGTTTATATTTATCATTACCATAAAAATACAAAAAAAAAAAATCACAAGTTTACTAAATGATGCATATAAAATGTTATAAAATTAAAAACTAAACAAACATTAAAATAAAATTACTGATGTTTGTTTTGTTTTTAACTTTACATAATTTTGCATATTTAAACCATTTAGTAAACTTGGGTAACTTTTTTTTTTTTTACTTCCTTGTTATATTGAACCTTTTATGGTGCAAATGTCTAGACATTTATTATATTTTACTTGTTAGGAAATGAATCCACATCATTTACTGACACTCACAGACCAGTTCGCCCTTTCAAAAAAAAAAAAAAAAAAAAAAAAAAAGGGGGGAGGGGGAGGGAGTGAGGGTCATTTTCTTATTGTGGAAGGAATTTTTTTAAAGATAGTAAGTTTCTAAGTCACTTCAACACTTCTACAAATATTTGCTCAAGTGAATAAGACAAAAAGCATTCTTGCAGCTCAGATTTTTATTTTTTCGCATATAAGTTTAAAATTCAAACTATGTTCTTAGAAGAAAATAAATAAATATATAAATATTAAAATAAAAAGTATTCAATTTAGCTAAGTATATTGACATATGAGCATGAGCATAATAGTAAATCATGTTATGTAAACATTTTTTTTAACTCAGTGTTATTATGAATCATTAAGAATGAATAAATCATTATGAATCATCATATACAAATGAATCTTTAAAAAAAAATTGTGCATTTTCCAAGCATGGTTTTTAACACTCCGTATTTTAAAGCTGCATGAATGTATAAATACTTCAATGTAGTGTTGGGTCTTTCTTGCTATTGTTGTTTTCTATCATAAGCGTAACAAGTAAAAATATTTTAAAACTAACTCCGTTAACTACAGGATCTTGGAAAAATGTATCACAATAGCGATGGGCAATCTCGTTTTTTTTCAAATTGATTTTATCGATACTATGGGCAATTTGATATAATTGATACTATAAATTTTTTAATCGATTTCTGTAATGGTAATAATTTTCCTTCAAAAGACAAATATAAAGTAATTGGGCGTGCCAATCTCAAAATATCTTCTTCTATCTCATACATGTGAAAACTTCCAAATTCACTATCCACATTGTCAAATTTAAATGATAACTGATGCCCATTATGAGGAATCAAAATGCATAGGTTCATTGACAGTGTTGATTTCAGACACTTGTCATTAGGAGGAACTGCAAGGAAGACATTATAAAGTTCCAGGATGGGGGAAATTGTATTTTTTGTCCATTGAAAACATAAATTCTCAAATTTTCTGGGGGCAAGAGATTCCATTGCTTGAGGGGGGGGGGTGAATGTGCCCTTGGGACACAGCGCTATTCATTGAAATATGTGCATTTTAAGATAAAATATTAGACCTGCATTTTCCAATCAAGTTGTTGAATTTCAACTCACACCCTCTTAGATGACTGCAACCAAAACTTGAAATTCAAAGAACATAAATGTGACACCTTTTGAGCAGTATACACTTAAGCCTCATAAAGATCAATTTATGTGATAAGTAAAAATGATGCATATAAATAAGTTCATTTTATTTCAATATCAAAGTGTATTCATTTTTATTTTTGATGTATGACATCATATTTGTTTGTATCTTTGTACAATTAATTTATCTGTTTTGTTGTTGTTTTTTTTTAACTCATATGTTACACTCATATACAGTAGACTCCCTAAAATCCAAAAAAGTCAGAAATTGGCACATTTTTTCAGATGTAAACAATGAAATTAAAGACGGCGCTGAAGTTAGCAGCTAACACATTTTTCTTTACTAAATTTTTTATTAATGTCTCTCTTTTGGCTATTACAGCTGATTTATTACTAAATAAATTTACATTACTTTTGATTTTGATAAAAATTAGCATATCTATATTAGAAATGCACCAAATAGCGATTTTGATGAATACCAAATATTCGGTTTCAACTGGTGACTTGAATACAGAATATACATTCGGCTAGCGGAATTGTAATTGTTGAGCCGAATATCGAATATTTGGCTTTCCAAATATTTTTTATATTTCAAAGTTTAAAGGTATTAAAATGTTACTTTTAAACTTAAAAAACATTTTTAAATAATATTTAAGAAAAGAAACTTACATTTTGATAAATAAGAGCTTTTTATAAGAACATTTACTATTGAAAAAAAATCTGCTTTGAGTTTTTTTAAGAAGCACAATTATGAGTCTTTCATTAATAAAACTTTTAATTTCATGATTTCTTCTACGAACTAAAGCAAACATTTTAAAATCAAAGGGAAATAATGAAAAAATAGTTGAAGAAAAACTACAGTCTCATAATTGTCCTTTTTAAATAACTCAAGGCAGATTATTTTCAATATAAAGTACAAATACTTTCAACTTAATTCTGAATAAAGAATATTTAGCTCATAATTTTTTCTTATGAATGGTGTTATTTTCCATTCATCCCATCATATCATATTTTACAGATATCAAAGAATGTAACTTTGTCAGAGTTAGCAGGTTATTAAACTAAAAAGTTTTATTTAAAGAAGATAGCATCGCGTTAAGTAAGACATACAGCTAACCACCAACATGAGGCGGCAGAGAGATACATATAAAAGTGTTGCCAATACAGAAAGGTAAAAACTTATTACAAGGTGTTGCCAAACAGAATAAATATAAAATCACTTACTTTAACACTTCCCCTGATTTTATATTTTAAAGAATAAACAAAAAAATGAAACTTAAAGTTCAAAAAATAAAGTTTTTAGAGTTCTGAAAGTCCCATATTATTCATGCACCATTCGTGCTTTTGTTTTGGAACAGCTTTAGTTAAAGAGTCAGCAACCATATCATCAGTTGAAATCTTTTCAACACTTATGAGCTTCTTTTTAACAGAATCTCGAGTAACATGGTGAGACACATCAATGTGCTTAGTGCGAGCATGAAATAAGCTATTTTTGCTCAGATCAATAGCACCTTTGTTGTCGCAGAATATTTTTATTGGTTTGTCTTTAGACTCTAAGTTCAACTCTTTTAAGAACTTTTTAAGCCATATTGCTTCTTTAGTGGCAGATGACAAAGCTGTATACTCAGCTTCAACGGTTGAAGTGGCTACAGTTGTTTGTTTTTTACTTTGCCATGTTACTGCAGCTCCAGCAAGTTTGAAGACAAATCCCGTCGTTGATTTTCTGTCATCAGGACATCCAGCAAAATCTGCATCACAATATCCTAGAAATTCACTATTAGCTGAACGGTCATATTTTAATTTAGCTTTAGTTGTGCCATGGAGATATCTCATCACACGTTTGGCAGCAACCCAATGCATTTTTGATGCACATTGACAATATTGGCATAATGATCCTACAATGAAGGATATGTCAGGACGTGTTCCCTTCGCAGCATAAAGTAAACTACCAATAGCTGACTGATATATAGATGTCAAATTTTCATCACTGTTAGGAGATTTAGACAATTTTTGATTGACGTCTGCTGGCGTAGCAACAGGGTTAGAGTCATGCATAGAGAACTTTTTAAGAATTGATTCTATGTATGTTGATTGGTTTATAGTGGTAATTCCCTTTTCTCTATCTCTTTCAACTTCAATTCCTAGGCAATACTTTAGTTCACCAAGATCTTTCATATCAAATCGCTTAAATAACTCGTCTTTAATGTAGCTTTTATCTTTAGGACAGTTTGAAAATATCAAGAGATCATCCACATAAATTGCGATAAGTAGAATTTTCTTACCTGAAATTTTATAGTAAACACAACAGTCAAAATCAGCACATGTTAACCCTAATTCTTTGAGGTTGTTGTCTAATTTAGTATACCAGGCTCTGCCTGATTGCTTTAATCCATAAATTCCTTTGTGGAGTCGACAAACCATCTTTTCTTCTTTACTTCCCCTTTCTTTGGAGAACTCCAAGCCTTCTGGGGGCTCCATGTAAATTTCTTCCTCAATGCTTCCTTGAAGGAATGCAACAACAGCATCAAGATGATCAATATCCCAATCGTAAAGAGTGGACATGGCTATTAACACTCTCAATGTTTCATAGCGTACAACTGGAGAAAATGTCTCTGTGTAGTCGATGCCAGCTCTTTGGGAACAACCTTTGGCGACCAATCTTGCTTTATAACGTTGAGGACTTCCATCAGCTCCATGCTTGATTTTGAATACCCATTTACTTTTAATTGGTTTATAGCCAGGTGGAAGTGGTACGAGTTGCCATGTTTTATTTTTCTTATGAGCTTCTAATTCTTCAGAAATTGCCCCTTTCCATTTCACAGCATCTGCATGATTAAGAGCATTTGTATACGATGTTGGAACATCAGTACTGTGTTCTGTCTCATCTTCAAATACTGTCGATGTAAGATGACAATGATGTTCAGAGGATGTGTCATAATCTTTGAGATAAGATGGCATTTTTATTTCACGTTTGGATCTTCTGACACCAGCATCACTATCAGATTCTTTGCAAGGTTTTTCTGGGGTATCATCTTTAGTTTCTGAATTTCTATCGTCTAATTCTGAATTTATGGAAACATCTTCTAGTGGCTTCTGATATATGGGGAAAAGTATTTCTTCTTCATAAAATTCCAGACTCTGCTCGTTTTCTGAGGCACATGAAGGAGTACAGTTTTCTGTTTCTAAGAATATTACATCTCTAGCTTCAATAATTTTGAATGTGTTGGGATCCATGAGTCTGTAACCTTTGCTTTCTTGGGAATATCCAACAAATATCATTTCTTTGGCTTTATAGTCCCATTTCTTGCGTTGACATTTGGGTATATGGGAAAAGGCTTTGCATCCAAAAATCTTCATATGTTGCAAGTCTGGCTTTCTTCCGGTCCATGCTTCAAAAGGAGTTTTCCCATTTACAGCAACAGTTGGACTTCTATTTTTGCAGTAATTTGCTGTGTTTATAGCTTCTGCCCAAAATCGTTTGTCTAAATTAGCATGACTGAGCATAGCACGTGCTCTCTCTACAAGTGTCCTATTACAACGTTCAGAAATTCCATTTTGTTCAGGAGTATGTGCAATACTTGTTTCGTGAAAGATGCCTTCTTTCTTAAAAAATTCTTTAAGGGGTAAGAATTCTTTACCTCTATCACTACGGATCATTTTCAACTTCTTATCTGTTTGTTTTTCAACATAAGTTTTGAATTCCACAAATTTCTGGTAAACTTCATCCTTGGTTTTTAGAAAACTTACAAAAGTCATTCTAGTTTTATCATCAGTGACTGTAAGAAAATATCTAGCACCTCCATGTGACATAACTTCCATTGGTCCACATAAATCGGAGTGAACAAGCTCAAGAATTTCTTTAGCTCTTTTGGCTTTATGATTAGGAAATGGTTGGCGATGAATTTTTCCCTTTATACAGGATGTACAATTTTCAGAATCATCATCAAAATCTATACCATTAGCCATTGACTTCAATCTTTTCAGTCCAGGATAACTCAAATGAGCAATTCTTTTATGCCACATATTAATAGATTCATTTTTAGAACAAATTAAGGCTGTGCTTCTTACAGTATCAAGATAGTATAAAGTGTTATCTTTTGAAGTACCCGTAGCAAGAATTTTACTTGAATGCTTATCAATTAATTTGCAATTATTAGCATCAAATACAGTTAAGATATTTAACTTCTTAGCAAGATATTTCACAGAAATTAAATTAGCAGTTAATTTAGGAACATATAAAACATTATTTAAAGTTACCTCCACAATTGAATCATTTCTTTTTATACTGAGTGTAACTTTTCCTTCACCTGCACTGTGGATGATTTTTCCTCCTGTTCTCACTGGACATGGGGCTAATTCGACAAAGTCTGTTAACCAGTCTCTATGTGATGTCATATGTCTGTCAGTTCCAGAATCTATAATCCATGGCTCATCATTAGCTTTGATTTCAGTTTCTGAACGTAATACCCAGGCTTCTTTTATTCTGGAATTGTACTCTGTTGATTTTTCAGACTTTCCATCTCTCTTGTTTACATTGTTGAATTTAGGCTTCCTGGATCTACAAAATTTTGCCTTATGGCCATTTTTGCCACACGCATTGCATTTACCATAAAATCTTGAATCATGGCTGGAAGTTTTAGTTGCATAGGCATTTTGTTCTTGGTTTCCCATCTTGGCAAATTCCGAAAGCAACTTTTCACACACTAGATCTGTAGTCAACTCTTGAACACTATTTTCCAGAGCCATCGTTAAAGGACGAAAATATGTGGGCAAATTCGTTAAAATATTAGCAGCCACTGCTTGATCAGGATATGCAGGAAGAATCGTTCTCATTTTTATGCCGATGGAACGCATCTTTTCAATATATTCTGCCATATCTCTACAGTTCTCAAATTTTGTTGCAAACATTTCTTGATTTAAAGTAATGAAGCGGTTCGGATTATTATCTTCATAGAGATTTTGGAGTCTATCCCACATCGATTTTGCAGTTTCACAATTCAACAGTTCTTTTATAACGATACTGGAAACACTACTTACGATTGCGGATCTTGCCCGACGATCTATAGTAGCTTCTGCATTGTCCTTAGTGCAAGCATCGTAAAGATCCCGATCTTCCAGATGATATCTTATACTAAACTTCCATTCGCTATAATTAGCTCGACCTTTAAGCTTTTCAAAGTTTGGAGGCACTGCACTTGGTAAAGTAGCTGTAGACATCGTGCTATTTTGCACGCTTCTGAAACTAGGCCTAACGATCGCCGAACGCCGTCGGTAAAAGTAACTTTCACTTAACCGAAATTTTAAAGGCTATTAAGCGTCGTTAAACATTTACTAATTTACGCGATGGGCTCCTGGGCCCATAACCTGTCAGAGTTAGCAGGTTATTAAACTAAAAAGTTTTATTTAAAGAAGATAGCATCGCGTTAAGTAAGACATACAGCTAACCACCAACATGAGGCGGCAGAGAGATACATATAAAAGTGTTGCCAATACAGAAAGGTAAAAACTTATTACAAGGTGTTGCCAAACAGAATAAATATAAAATCACTTACTTTAACAAACTTGAAAATATGGTTATGGTATGTTATTTATTGTTAAAGCAACAAACGAAAACACAAGTTTGACCAAGAGTGAGATGAAATACAATGTATTTAAGACTCAATAAGTTGATTATGATTATAGTTTCATGAACAAAAATTGTCTGCCTTGATAGCTATCACTAATCTCAAAAGTTTTTCTTTCTTGTTTAAGGACTTTTAATTGGGAAAAACAAGAAACAGATTATTTACTATAACAAAATGTAGGAACTTGCATCTGCACATCATTGATTCCTAATGAGAATCCTAATAAATCACCATTTTAATCCTTCTCTTGTTTCATTTTCTTAAATTATACTTTATAAACAGCAAACAATGTAAAAACATTCTTTTTTATTTAAAAGTGATTTTCTTTCTAATTATTTTAAATATACTTATAAATTAACAGTTAAAAGTATAAATTGTGAAAAGTTTTTAAAAATGTGTTTTAAAAAGTTTTATTAAGTATTGGATTCAGGCTAATACATTGATATTTGGCCGTCCAAATAGTTTCATATTCGGCCTTACCAAATATCCGATGCATCCCTAATCTATATAAAAAATTCCAGGGCTTAAAATGGAAAAATTCACGATCAGGAATGATATTTTAAAGTTGTTGTTGGCTTTTTTGTAATGTATAGACAGATTTATTTGTAAAGTTATAAAGCAATATAAAAAAGGCAAGATTCTAAATAGCAATGAAAAAAGTTAGAAAGAGCACAATAAGCTACATATATATGTATATATAAAACTGTAACAATATGTTTTAATAATTGCATTATCCAGGACGATATTTGCCATATTTTTACAAATCGGAACTTTATTTTTCATAATTTGAGGAACTAGAATATCAGTCCAGTTTGTTTCAGTAGTTTTTGAGCCTTGAAAGATTTCCCTTATTGTAGTTTCTGGAAAATATTTGCAATTGTAAACTAATTGAAATGTTTATTTTTATTTTGCTCGTTTCATTATTAATTTTTACTTTTTCATTATATTGTACATATTTAATATGTAATACTGATTATCATGACTAAACACAAGGTTTTTTGTGAGATTTTGCAAAGAAAGTTAAAATGTCTTAAGAAATCGCATGATTTTAAAATGTTTTGGAATGAAACATTATGTAATACTACTAAGAATTTTCACTATTAGCAAAGCATTTGTAATAATTGCTTTTCAATAAAAAATATTGAAAATAATGACACTGTTTTAGATAAAAATATAATCATATAGAAACAATAGAGAAAAGAGTTTGCAGAAAAAAAAAATGCAGATTTATTGAAAAATTTAAGAAAAAGACACTTTTTATCAGTTATTTGGACTAATGAACATGACTAATCCCTCATGTAATAAAAAAATAAAATAAAAATCTTCCAAAAGAAACAAAGGAAAATGAACCATTTTTGTAAATATAGGGGAGGGGGGTGTAGCTCCATAATCTCCTCTTTGGGTACACCCATGAATCGGACAATACTCATTTTGCCCATTTTATCACAGATGCTAATACTGAGTCATCACCAAAAGTCATAAAAATAACAGGGCATATATGTTCAAGGCTAAAGGTATACTTTAGAGCAGCGGTTCTCAAACTTTACTGATACGTGACCCACCTTTAAATAAAAAAATGTTTTGGGACCCGTCTAATATATGGGTGCATATATGGAAATTGTTGCAGGACCTCTATAAGCTATTACTGGCTATCCTATCCTATGAAAAAAGCAAATTTTCATACGAAGGATACACTATCAACAAAAACAACAATTAGTAATTCCAATGAGTGTAAGTGGGAAAATATTTAAAACAACACACAAACTACAAAGATAGACTAAAAAATACATTTAATTACTATCTAAACCTAACTTAAAAAGCAGTGTGATTTCTGGCACTGGCATTTACCGATGAAAGCACTTATATAAGGTTAAAACTTGTTAATTTCAAACTAAAGTCTCTTTCAATACACAGTTTTTTTATACCTGTTTTTAAAAGCAGTGGAGTACAAAAAGCATGTATACACAAGTATGCTGTGGTGAACTCCATCAAAGAAGTCAAAGCTGTTTAGATGATTCTAGATATTCTGCTTGTATATTTCTTCATATGGAAATTAAGGAATTTCCATTGAAATATTATTTGCGGTTGAAATTCTTATATTTTTTTAGTAAATAAAATACAAAATACATTCTTGTGACAAACTTAGATTGTTTTCGCGACCCACTAAAACAGCCTCCGCGACCCATAGTTTGGGAACCGCTGCCCTAGAGTATGTAGACTACAGCTTTCTTGAGAAACAGAGGATATATGATACTCCTTCAAAAAATCCAGAAGGTATACGGCGTATACGCCCGTTTACCCTCCACTACATCCCTGGTCATCATACAATCAAATCACAATTTCTAAAATTTTTAGTAGGAGAATAAATAAAGTAACATATCTTACCATTAATAAATTTTGTTAAAAGCGATAGGTTCAGTAAATTGATTTAAAAAAACAGTAACAAACTATAACAATCAGAGAATACAGTCATATCGTCCATTATATCACAGACGCCAATATAAAGAATGAATCACGGTAAATGGACTCATACATAAAAATTGAATCAATCAATAAATCTATTGCAAATTTAATTTTTAAGTAAAAAATCAAAATATTGATTTGTAAAAAAGAAATAGATAGCATTTGTAAAAATTCTCGGTCCTAACAAAAAAAATACGATCACAAGTTAAAAATTTTAAGCAATTTGACTAAGGAATAAATCATGAAAATTCAGCTTAGTTTTTTTAGTAAAGTTCGTTTTTTTTTTAATAGCTGGCTGTTACTCATTATTACAAACAAGGATTAAATAGAACTACAAATTATATTGATACTGTAACAATTTAATTAATAAATTATTAAAATGCATGAAACGTTTTCAATAAATCACCTTATAATTCACGATTCATTCTTTCATTGGCGTCTTGTCTCACCCCTTGTTTGTAATATCAGATAACTTTTATTAGATAAATTTATTGCATCCAATCTCTTTGCTAAAATAAGTTAACGCTAAGGTAGGGTAGTTTCTTTCGTTACTTTTCAACTAAAAATTCTACAATTTGCTATTTGATAATGACGGTACGAAATTCCATGCATCGCATCACAAATTTCATTTTTGTTAATTTATCACGGAGTTCTTTAATTTTTTTTTTTTTCCCAAATAGTTTCTTTTATTATTATTATTTATTTTTAAGTAGTTTAATTTTAAATTTCAATTTAAAAACAGCAAATCGGCATGAAGGAAATATTTTTAATGTTTAATTTTAAAGCATCCTGTTGCTCATAAACTGAATTTGATTCCTACATTCTGTTTAACTGAAAGTAAATATTTTTTAAATAATCTATTGCATGATGAAGTATCGCTAGAAAGTTTATCGAAATTTACATAAAAGAACACATACACTTAAGAAACTACTGCTAAATACTAGAACAAGCAAGACACTTGGCAAATTGATAAATGAGTTTTTGTTGTTATAAGTTTGTTTCTTAAATTTTTTTTCACACCTACTGAGTATTGATCTGGACTCATGATTAGTTTGATCAGATTGATTGCTTTATTTTTTTAACGTGCTTGTTTTTAGTTGTCAATTTTGTGAATGACCTTATACAGTGGTTTTTGTGTGGTTTTGTCAGCGAAATTGGATGCTATTAAAATTTGTTATTGTGTATATTGAAGCTTTTTTTTTTTTGTGATTGAATATACTTCGGAGTAAGTTTAACTTTTGTCATGTAGAGTGAGCAGTTCTGTTTTTTGGAGCCATTTTTGTTAATTAGTGGATAAGGAGAGTATGAGAAAAAAAATTTTGTAATGCTTGTGTGTCACTGAGTGAAAAGAACAATAGGTATTACTTGATTGTCATGATGACCTAAAAACTATCACCAAACTACAAGATTAAAAATCAATAATAAACAACCAAAAATGTCACATTCACTTGACATTAGTGTTTTATGTTGTTCAGTGATGTTTATTTGACTTTTTATTTGTTTTTTTATATTTGTTTTACCAACTTATTTCTTCTCTTGTTATTTAAAATAAAATTATATTGATTTGTATAATTTGGCGATTTGCATCTTTTAATCAAAGTGGTTAACCGAATAATCCAATAGTACCCAATTTTTAAGCATTAGTTTGAATATAATACACTGAAAATTATAATGAAAGCTTACAATAGAATAAAACAATTTTAAAAATAATAAACTAAAAGTAATAAACTAATAAATGTTAAGAAAATTATTATTATTAAATATTAAAAGTAAAGGTCAAGCTGTAATTAATAATGCATAACAATGCTGAGATATTATTTTCTTGAATTATTCAATGAAGCTTGCCTGATAAAGATATATTAATAATTTACATCAAAATCTTAAAATATGTAACAAAGTTTTGTTTTATTTTTATATCCATAGTTAATATCGAAAAAATCTATTTAAAGATTAATACAGAAATATGTTTGGAAAAAATATTATGATTGCCACTGATATCAGCACTGTGTAAACTTTTTTAGAAATAAATTTATTGTTCATTCATGAAAAAACACAAGTTCAATCATATGTATCAGAATTACATATCATTTTATTCATTTGTAGATTTTAAGATGGTAAATTTTAGAGAGTATGCTGTTCTAATTACATGTGTTTGTAAGATGAAATGCATAAACATCTTCTTTATATTAAATAAATTATGACAAAGAAAACAAATACAGTCAAAGATCTATAATCCGCACAAGTTGAGGCCAAAGGTTGTGCGGATTATGGAATTTTGCGGATTATAGAGTAAATGGATTATGCGTCATTTTATCATTCTTAGACAGCATTTTAATTCTATAATCAGTATAATATGGAAAAATAAATATGAAATCTAGTAATTAATTTAATAAGTAATCTAAAAAAATGCATTTTTAAAGTTATTTTATTTTTAAAAAATGATATATTATATATATGTATTTAAAGAACAATAATTACATATTAATAATGAGATTTATTTTTAAGGATTATTTTATGGAAGAAAGTATAAAAAAAATGAGAACAAATTATGCACAAAAATTTACCAATACAAAGTAAAATAAATGGTAATTACTTCAGTATACTCTAATGAAATAGTACTATGAATATTATTTAACAAATCTTTTGTTTAACAAAAATAAGAGTCGAGTGTTGTTTGTTTCAAAACCTGAAATGAATGAATCATAGATCTTTGATGAAATGTGCATTTTTTCGAGATTTTTTAATTGATTTCATGCTTGTTTTGGCTTTTTTTTTATAATTTTCTCCTTTTTTCTGCATTTTTTCAACAGATTTTACGTTTAAAAAAAAACAATTTTTTTCAAGTATCAAAATTCATGATTCATTCATTTCATCATGTTTCATTCCTGTAAATTTTGTTGAACGATCGCGGAAAAATCCCGTGTAAGTGCCCTCCTCTAACTATCATACGATTTTTCGTCACGTTTGAGGGGGTGGATTAACGGTATTTTACGGTATAATATTTAGTTCTCAGCTGGTGCTGTGTTCACTGTTACTCTCCTGAACTTGCACAAACTGAAATAGCTACGAATGAACAGTTGTCATTTCGAATGTTCAATAAGCTTAGGCACGTTCCGTAATACAGTTTAGTTTTTTCTGTCAATAAAATAAGAGAGTAAATTAAAAATATATATATGTTTTATTATGATTTTTATTACATTGTTTATTATTTGTTAAAAAAAATCATTTTTGGATCATGGAATTGTAATTTTTTTTAACTGTTTATTTCATTGTTTACATTCGTAAAGCAACGCGGATTATGCGTCCGCGGATTATAGATCCTCGACTGTATGTACAAAATTGATTTTAAAAAAACGAAAATATCCAAATTTGTTCCTATATCTGAATTGAATGTTCATTTTTTACATCCGTAAATTATGTGCGGATTTTAGGGAGTCTACTGTTCATGAAATTTATGTCAGGAATGGCTTTTCTTGCAAAATCATAAACCTGTCAGGGAGTGATTATGTGGTTCTCGTAGGGTTTTTGCAAGCTCGTTTTTGCAGCAAGTCTTTTGACAGTTCCCCTTAGACCACCTTTTAGACTACCACAGCATTTTTTCCCATGTGATGTAGCAAAAAATGCCACTCGGCATCAATACGAAAGTCAGTTTTGTGCATGAATATGCTTAAGAAGCTCTTTCTAATTTTATACTGAACAGCAAATTCATGAAAAAAACTAAAACATTTTCTTGATTTTGAGGGTTTTCTTTAATACTGCAATAAGATGGGCGTGGAATAAGTTAAAGACCAAAGTGTTGTGTTTGAAACATTTTAAAATGAACACATAATTGAGATGCTCAAGAATGTTGCTATCTCTCTTATAATGTACTATAATAGGATGTAACTTGGTTTCAATGATAAGACTGTACCTCATCTTGCATGACAAAAGGATAATTTTCTGAAAAATCTGAAGTTATGAGCATTTTACTGCTTTTTAAATTAGAAATTAAGTTAATAAAAACTTAAATATAATAAAACACAACCATTTTTATTTAAATTTGAAAAATCTTTAATGATGTTTTAAGATTTTATTGTTCTCATTGTTTCACACCAATTTTAACTTAAATACTTTCAAGTAATTATCCTTGGGTAGAAATATGGAACTCCCTGCTTCCAGGTATAAGGAGCCAGTTACTTGAAAAGTTTCAATCAGCTTCATAGGTGTAACCAGCCTTTTGAATGGGGGGGGGGCAGATTTTTTAACCTGGTACTGTTGGGTATAGACAATATGCTATATAATAAAACCTTTTAAAACGAAATCTCATGAGACTACTCAAATTTCCATTTTAAAGAAGTTTTTATCTTAGAAGGTATAATTTATATTACATTTATTTATAAATTCTGAATGAAAATTATTATTTATTCCTTTTTGTGCAAGTGTGTGTTCTCAAGAATGATTAAAAAAGAAAAAACTTATTCTGTCAAAAGATACATCAATTTTAAATATTAAAATAAATATATTTAGGTCAGTTAAATTTACTTTAAAAACATTGTATTTTAATTGTTTAAATTTAGATTAAAAATCTTTGTCAATTTAGAAAATAATAACAAAACATACAGTCAACGATCTATAATCCGCACAAGTTGAGGCCAAAGGTTGTGCGGATTATAAAAATTTGCGGATTATAGAGTAAATGGATTATGCGTCATTTTATCATTCTTAGACAGCATTTTAATTCTATAATCAGTATAATATGGAAAGATAAATATGAAATCTAGTAATTAATTTAATAAGTAATCTAAAAAAAAGCATTTTTAAAGCTATTTTATTTTTTAAAAATGATATATATATATATGTATTTAAAGAACAATAATTACATATTAATAATGAGATTTATTTTTAAGGATTATTTTATGGAAGAAAGTATAAAAAAAATGAGAACAAATTATGCACAAAAATTTACCAATACAAAGTAAAATAAATGGTAATTACTTCAGTATACTCTAATGAAATAGTACTATGAATATTATTTAACAAATCTTTTGTTTAACAAAAATAAGAGTCGAGTATTGTTTGTTTCAAAACCTGAAATGAATGAATCATAGATCTTTGATGAAATGTGCGTTTTTTCGAGATTTTTTAATTGATTTCATGCTTGTTTTGGCTTTTTTTTTTATAATTTTCTCCTTTTTTCTGCATTTTTTCAACAGATTTTACGTTTAAAAAAAAAACAATTTTTTTCAAGTATCAAAACTCATGATTCATTCAACGATTCATTCATTTCATCATGTTTCATTCCTGTAAATTTTGTTGAACGATCGCGGAAAAATCCCGTGTAAGCGCTCTCCTCTAACTATCGTACGATTTTTCGTCACGTTTGAGGGGGTGGATTAACGGTATTTTACGGTATAATATTTAGTTCTCAGCTGGTGCTGTGTTCACTGTTACTCTCCTAAACTTGCACAAACTGAAATAGCTACGAATGAACAGTTGTCAATTCGAACGTTCAATAAGCTTAGGCACGTTCCGTAATACAGTTTAGTTTTTTTCTGTCAATAAAATAAGAGAGTAAATTAAAAATATATATATGTTTTATTATGATTTTTATTACATTGTTTATTATTTGTTAAAAAAAATCATTTTTGGATCACGGAATTGTAATTTTTTTTAACTGTTTATTTCATTGTTTACATTCGTAAAGCAACACGGATTATGGGAAATTGCGGATTATGGGTCCGCGGATTATAGATCCTCAACTGTAAGTTGCTATTGAATGTATGCTTTGATGTAAAAATAAAAAATAAATATCATATTTGATGTTTCAGTTTATCTTTAAAATCATCTTCAGAAGTTAATTTTTGAAAATACAAATGAGCAAAAAATTATTTACATGTTACATAATCAAAGACATATTCAAACTAAAAGAACAGAAATTTCACAAAAACATTTAAAATAACTTTAGTAGCACCATCTTTTATTTTAAAGAATTAATTAAAACATAATTTCTAGAATTATTAAGCATATTTGGAAGGATTACGTTTAATATTGTGATGAAAAATTAATCCTATTCTGTATATATTTTACTCTTTAGGGAATAGCCTTCTAAGTTAATGACAGTGCAGATTCTTCTTACTGTGCGATGGCGAAATGTTGCCTCTTTGAAAGTACATAAAAATGGTTTGTATATAATAAACTCTCCACTACATTGTCACGAATGTTCCTTAAATGAAATATTTCTTCATTGACTTTGACAGTACCAATAAATGGATTATTATACTTACCAATAAATGGACAGTACCAATAATGGTAGGATTTTTTAAAAGCAAGTCCTTCCTTTTAAACCATTAATTCGAGAGTTTTAAGAGATTTGTCTAAGATATCAAGAAATATAAAATAAGGATGCAATTTCATTTTCTATCCTAGTATTTTGAGTTATTAATTTGAAAGGACTTTTCCACAGTATTTCTAGTAGTTTTGTATTAACTCATGTTTGGATAAGAGATTATTTTAAATGTTTTTACAAAATTTCTGTTTATTTTAGAGCTTGAATATGTCTTTCATTATGTAAAATGTACATAATTGTTTGTTGATTTGTATTTTAGAAAATTAGCAATTAAGTATGGCTTTAAAGAAAAATCAAAACAAAAAATACAATTTTTAGGGATGAACATTGATTCTGCCAGGAATTGGTTATCCAAAGTTGTTTTGCCTGTGGGATATAGATGTTTCGACCTAGATATACTTTAAGTTATCTTATATGTTTATTTATTTTTTATATAATCCCATCTCAGAGCAATAACTTGCGAACATGTCTCATGGATCATTCAAAGATTTTAAATATATTGAAACATGAATTACAAGAACTATATTTATTTCAATTTCAAAACTTGAAATTAATATTTTCACAAAAGGGGAATTTTCCTCTCCCCCCTGCCTCTGTATAAGAGAAAATGTGTTGGACTGTTTAAAAGAATAAAATAGCTTTAAGCCTGCTATTTTTCACACAACAGCTGTCATAATGGTGAGGTGACAACTAATGGGGATATATTTGCAAGGGATATAAGGGCAAAAACTTCTTTAGTATGCTTCCTTTGATTAGTTACAAATGTTACTGATAGATGGCACTGTAATGTATCAAGCTATTGTACTGTTTAAAATAACCTTTTAATTTCAAAATGCAAATAATTTACGTGGCATTTCATTACTAATGAAAAAAAAAAAAAAAGATTAGAAGTTGTATGAGTGTATACTTTTATGGACTAGTTTGATCATTCTAATACAGCAGGAAGAAGTACAGAAACTGCAATATCTCAAACTTAAAAAAAAAGCTTCAGAAAACATTGAAGAAATTTAAATTTATTTTACATTTGAATTAGATTATTGACTCTGTAAGTATTTTAAGAAATTGATAGCGTTTTCTGGAGCATGCCTTTATCTCAATAACAAAAGAATGATAAGATACATTTTATTTTTACTTTTTAAATATCTATTTGAATTTTTTTAAATACTATAAGGTTTATTCCTGTTTTAGTCATTTTCAAATTTGATGACATCTTCCAAATGTGATATTTTTAAATGGTTGGTGTGTTATGCCGCTTTAGATTCAGTATGTGAATTCTCTGAAAACCCAAATAAAAGTAATTTTAACATTATTATACACTGCAAAAAATTGGATATTTTAATAACGCATATCTTATTAAAGCATAGGGAAATGTATTATATAAAAATATTGAACTTGGTGGTCATTTACACTAATTAAATATTATTTTTCATATGTAAAACAGGAAGATTCTGCAAATATCCTCCTTGCCGAAGAAAAAAATGATGGATTTCTCCTTTTAGAAGAAATCTCTTGTAAGTTGTACTTTTTTTCTATATCATCACTTATCAGTACCTTATGACATTCCTGACATTCGTATTTTTTTACATCATAAGTTTTACTCTAATAAATGAGGCTTTCTTTTTTTTACTTATTTTTTTCCTTCTTTTTTAGTACTATGATTTTTGCATTATAAAACATGAGTACCAAGCAAGCAATTTTAAGAAAAATAAGTTGCACTAAGGAATAGTTTAAATTGTCAATTTTTTATCCCTTGTTCAGTGTCTAGCTATTGAGATTTAACTGCATTTTAAAGTACAGTCAAAACTCCATATTCCGCACAAACTGGGGCCAAAGGATGTGCGGATTACAGAATATTGTGGATTATAAAGTAGTACTATAAATTATGCATCATTTATTATTCCTAGACAGCATTTTAATTCTAAAATCAGTATAATCATAAAATATAAATAAGAAATCTAATAATTTATTTAATATGCTATCTCAAAAAATGCTTTTTTTAAGTTATTTTATTATAAAAATTGATTGCATTTAAATAAAAACAATCACATACATAATCCATAATACAGTTTGTTTTTACTGTTAATATAATAAAAGAATTATATTTAAAAAGTAGATGTTTTATTATGATTTTTTCAATATTTTATTATTTGTTTTAAAAAATCATTTTTGGATCACAAATGTTTTACATTTTCTTAACTGTTTATTTCATTGTTTACATTTGTAAAATGAGGCGAATTATAGGAAATAGCGGATTATGGGTGTGTGGATTATTGATCTTCGACTGTACATAATTTTTTTAAATGTTAATCTTTTTGATAAATAATGTGATTTATATCCCGATTGTGAATTGTAACTGAATCCAAAACAGATGGAATAGCTATTACTTTAACACAATCAATTTTTCGCTCAGTTAGAACTATTCAAATTCAGATGGAATAGCTGTTTTCAAAAGCTAATTAAACCTGAAATATTTATATCAAATTGTTCTTTCAATCTAAAGAGAAAGAAAATTAAAAGTAGCCGGCAAATGTTACTTTTAATATCAATCTTATCGCTTGTAAAATTAATTGATTCTATGTACAAAATGTCCCTAGAATAATAAAGCACACTTTATTTTTTCCTTTTATATTTAAGACGTTATACATACATAACATATCATTTCAGGGGAGAGGGGGACCTGGCGCATAATATTGTAAGATATCTCTTCTTAGAAGAATGCAGATTTGTCGTTTGATATCATTATCATTTTTCATCCAGTCAAAATTTTCTTTTTTTACTTGCATTTCAGTTTGTACACCAAAAAAGTTTGTTATATTTTTTTTCAGTCTGTTACCTTTTTTATGAAAATACAATGCTATTTTTAACATCATTAAATGGTTATAAAACTATTTTATTCCAAATTGTGGAATACCATAATATTTGACATTCCTATTCTATTATAAATATATGCATATGCAATCTACTATTTGACATTATTAAATGATTATAAAACTATTTAATTCCAAAATTTGGAATACCCTAACCTTTGGCATTCCTATTCTTCTGTCATAAAGTTTATGCATATATGATCTGTTGTTTGACAAACCATATGTGAAGTATGTTTGAAATTTTAATTTTTACTAGTAAATAAAAGAAAAAAATGTCGTCCACATGTTTTATTGATAAGAATTTCTTTCTGTCCAGAAGTTTTGTGTTCTAGCAAGTACTAGAATAGGCATTTTTTCTATTGCATACAATATGTAACAAAAAATTATTAATAAATACTTTTGGTGTTAAATAAATAATATGAATTATATTTCATAATAAATTTTAATATTTAATAGGTGCTAAATATTAAAATTTTAAACATTAAAACTTTACAAGATGTTAAAAACATTGATGTAATTAGATATTAAATTCCTAGTACTTTCAGCTAATCACTGGCCATCGTCAGTTGAACTGTTGTAACTTGAAAGATATATAACCAGCAAATATCTTTCAAGTTAGACCTATACTCCTTTCTTCCATCCCTCCCCATTTTTGTTGTTTATTGGTTTGATCCCCTGATATATAATTGGCAATATATAATCTTTCTCCAGATATATAATCTTTCAAGTTACAAAAGTTTCTTTTAAGGTGGCTAGTGGATAGCTGAAAGCACTAGTGTTTTAACATTATATGACATTTATGTTTTTAACATCTTATAAAGTTTTAGTGTTTTAAAACTTTAATATTTAGCACCTATTAAGCCTTAAATTTACTATGCAGTATGATTTATATTAGTTATTTAATTTATTAAGGTGAATATGATGTTTCAGCTTATGATTTAGAATTTCTATACATGTTTCACTTTAAATGTTATTAGATAAAATTATTCCTTGTACAAAGTGATATTTAACTGATTTTTCTTTGTTTGAATGTGTAAACTGTGTCAAAAATAAATTTCACCATATCTCGTAATCACTTGAAACAAAAGAAAAAAAAATCAAATCTCTAGACATTGATAACGATATTATCGAGGAAGGTAAGGGATGATAGTGTATAATATTGTAAGAGTTGTGTTTGAAATTACAAAACAATTAATGATAATGATCTATGAATTAAAAGTCAATTAATATAAAAAGTCATTCAAAATGTATAAAATTCAGTGTCAATTGTAAGAAGTTTAAAATAAGTTTGGAAAAAATGTATAACTGCACAATTTGATTAATTATTTGTACAACAGTACAACTTATAAGAAATACAAATGAAATTAAGTTCAGGCTGAATATATGGATAGCAAAGAGGCAAAATTTTTTTGGGATATGTATTGTGAATATGCTTAACAGGTAATTAGAAAATTATGGAAGAAAAAAGTAAACTTATTAGCAAGCAAAGAAGTAATTTTTGCATTTTTTTTCTATATATGGATGTGAGAGGGTCAGATATGTTAGAGTCTAGGATATTGCATACCTACGTATATAATCAATATCTAAGTTATCTTGCACTTACGAATGCATTATGTATATTGAGATAGTTTAACGTATGAATTTTTGTATTTTTCAAAGAAATTAATCCTGTGAATTCTCTGACTTAATTCAGAATTAAATTTTAGTGCTATTTATTAAAAAAGTGTTCTTTTATTATTTTTCTTTTTGTTCTTAGATTCAAGTTCCATAAGTCATTTCTTTGAAAGAAACTGGTTGCAATATCTCCATAGTGATACTTTGAAAAAGTTTATGTTGTCATCTGAAACTAAATTTATTCACTTTAGAAAATGTCATCAATTACAGAGGAAATTTCTGCTTCTAATGTACAGCTCTTTGATTCTCAAAATACTAATAAAGAAAAACATTCCTCTTTTAATAAGAGGGAAAAAACTTTTATTTGTAAAGTATGTTCCAAAACATTTTCTAAGAATCGCTACCTAAAAAAACATCTTTTGACTCATTCAGAAGAGAAGCCCTTTGTTTGTGAAATATGTTCCAGAGCATTTCATCATAATTATCAGCTAAAAAATCATCTCTTGATTCATACAGATAAAAAACCCTTTCTTTGTAAAATATGTCTCAAAGGTTTTTGTCGCAATTATAATCTTAGAAGACATCTTTCGATTCATATGGGTTTAAAAACTTTTGTTTGTGAAGTATGTTGCAAAGCATTTAATGATAGAAGCACTTTAAGAAAACATCTCTTGATTCATACTGGAAAAAAACCTTTTGTTTGTGAAATATGTTCCAAAGGATTTTCTCAGAATGATCATCTAAGTAAACATCTTTTGACACACACAGGAGAAAAACCCTTTATTTGTAAAATATGTTACAAAGGATTTTCTCTGAGTAGTAATCTAAGGAAACATCTTTTGACGCATACAGGAGAAAAACCCTTTATTTGTGAAATATGTTCCAAAGGATTTTCTCGGAATGGTAATCTAAGAACCCATCTCTTGATGCATGCAGGAGAAAAACTCTTTATTTGTAAAATATGTTCCAAAGGATTTTCTCTGAAAGATCATCTAAGAAAACATCTCTTGACACACGAAGGGAAAAAACTTTTTATTTGTGAAATATGTCTTAAAGGGTTTTCTCGTAGTAGTAAATTAAGTACCCATCTCTTCACTCATAGTAACACTACAATAGAAAAATCCTTTTTTTGTGAAACATGTTCTGAAGCATTTTCTTATAATCACCATCTAAAAACTCATCTCTTGAAGCATTCAGGGAAAAAACCCTTTGTTTGTGAAATATGTTCAAAAGGATTTTCTGATAAAAGTAATCTAATAAACCATCTCTTGACACATACTGGAGAAAAACCTTTTGTTTGTGAAATATGTTCCAAACGATTTTCCCAGAATAGTAATCTAAGAACCCATCTCTTGACGCATACAGGAGAAAAACCCTTTGTTTGTGAAATATGTTCCAAAGGATTTTCTCAGAATGTTAGTCTAAGAACCCATCTTATAACGCATACAGGAGAAAAAACCTTTGTTTGTGAAATATGTTCCAAAGGATTTTCTCAGAATAGTAGTCTACGAACCCATCTCTTGATGCATGCAAGATGAAATCATTTAGTTTGTGAAAATTCCAATGGATTTTTTGATAAAAGTAACCTAAGAGACCACCGCTTCAAACATTTTTAAAAAAAAAAACCTTATCTTTGTAAAATATGTTCCAAAAGATTATCTGATAATCATTATTTAAGAAAATAATTGTCTCTTATCAAACAAACAATTCCTGAACATCTCCTATATTTTTGTTTCCAAAACTGAGTATGAACCCTGGATATCTCATTACATTAACTATTAGCACTTGTATGTTTTTGTCTATTGTAATAAAATAGAAACTACACTTCTTCTGTGGTTTAGTGTCTTTTTGATAATGAGGAAATAATTGTTTACATATTCATTAGATTTCAGCAAACCTTTATTTAAAATCTTTTTGGTAGTAATTTTTTTATTTCACTGTAAAATTATTGTCTCATAAAATATGAAATCATTCTGACCTAAAAGGTTAAATTGTACCTTAATATCCCATGCAATAGGGAAGGCTTCATTGAAGTAATACTTTTTAAAAATATCAGAAGTTTGCAAAAAATATGTTTGTATGAAAAAAAAAAGAAAAAAGAAAATATATATATTTATATCTGTTAAATTTTTTTCTTTGAAAAATTTCCAAGCATTTAAATAAAACATATCTTATTATCCAGGGTGGAGAAAAACATAATTTTACTTGCCAGCAGTGAATAAATTTTTATTTAGTCTTCTAAACCAATTGCATGTTGCGTTTTGCTGGCTAATAAAATAAATCCTTGGCTGGCAAGATTTTGTAGTTAGTGCCCACTGTTGCTCATTATCATGTATTCTTTGCACACATTTTCAGCTAAGTGTTTTTTAACACAAATACTTAATATTTATTCAGCATGAATATGACCAAATCTTGTGTCTTTGGAAATTATATTAATAAAATATATCTAATAATCTTGATTAAATTTTGTATCCTACCATAATGAGGTACAAGAAGACCATTGGAATAGGTCACGTGGTTCAGAAGATTTGATAAGTAGGTCGTTTTGGTTGCACTATTGGTCATTGTATTTTAATAGAAATGAATGTTCTAACAGTTATTAAGTTGTTGAAAAGTTGGCAGTAAAGGAAGTCGCAAAGCTGACAACATTTCAGCAGATTTGGCAGGAGAATCAACTTTTAATATTATCAATGCGGAAACGAATACTTGGCATCGAAGTAAATAATATCACTGAATTTAGCAAAATTATATGATTTTTAACCAACTAAGAGTATATTATTTTATCGAGTTGAACTAAAAATTAAATTAAAAACTCATCTAAAAACTCATCTCTTGAAGCATTCAGGAAAAAAACCCTTTGTTTGTGAAATATGTTCAAAAGGATTTTATGATAAAAGTAATCTAATAAACCATCTCTTGACACATACTGGAGAAAAACCTTTTGTTTGTGAAATATGTTCCAAACGATTTTCTCAGAATAGTAATCTAAGAACCCATCTCTTGACGCATACAGGAGAAAAACCCTTTGTTTGCGAAACATGTTCCAAAGGATTTTCTCAGAATGTTAGTCTAAGAACCCATCTTTTAACGCATACAGGAGAAAAACCCTTTGTTTGTGAAATATGTTCCAAAGGATTTTCTCAGAATAGTAGTCTACGAACCCATCTCTTGATGCATGCAAGATGAAATCATTTACTTTGTGAAAGCTCCAATGGATTTTTTGATAAAAGCAACCTAAGAGCCCATCGCTTCAGTCATTTTTCAGAGAAAAACCTTATCTTTATAAAATATGTTCCAAAAGATTATCTGATAATCATTATCTAAGAAAATAGCTGTCTCATATCAAATAAACAATTCCTGATCATCTCCTATATTTTTATTTTCAAAACTGAGTATGAACCCTGTTTATCTCATTGCATTTACTATTAGCGCTTGTACGTTTTTGTTTTTTGTGATAAAATAAAAAACTACCCTTCTTCATGTCTTTGTGATAATAAGGAAAAACTGTTTACATATTCATTAGATTTCAGCAAACCTTTATGTAAAAACTTTTTGGTAGTAATTTTTTTTATTATACTATAAAATTATTTTCCAGTAAAATATAAAATCATTCTGACCTAAAAGGATAAATTGTACCTCAATATCTTATGCAATAGAAAAGGTTTCATTGAAGTAATACTTTTGAAAAATATGTTTGTAAAAAAAAAAAAACCTTTCTTATTTGTTAAATTTTCCTCTTAAAAATTTCCCAAGCATTTAAATGAAATATATCTCATTATTAGGGGTGGAGAAATGCACCATTTTATTCACCAATAGTGAATAAATATTAATTTAGTCTTCTAAGTCAACTGCATGTTGCATTTTGCCGGCTAATAAAATAAATCCTCTGCTGGTAAAATTTTGTAAGTGCCCCCCCCCCTTGCTCATTATAATCTGTATTCTTTGCACACATCATGAGCTAAGTGTTTTTTAACATATAAATACTTAATTCAATACTTATTAAGCATGAATGTGACCAAATCTTGTGTCTTTGGAAAGTATATCAATAAAATGTCTCTGATAATCTTCATTAAATGTTGTATTCTACCATAATGAGGTACAAGAAGACCATTGGGATAGGTCACATGGTTGAGAAAATTTGTTAAGTAGGTCGCTTTGGTTGCACTATTGATCATTGTATTTTAATAGAAATGAATATTCTTACAGTTATTAAGTTGTTGAAAAATTGGCAGTAAACGAAGTCTGCAAAGCTGACATTTTACCAGATTTGACAGGAGAATCGACTTTTAATATTATCAATGTAGAAACAAACACTTGGCATCAAAGAAAATAATATCACTGAATTTAGCACCAATATATGATTTTTTACCCACAAAGAGTGTATTTTTGTCGAATTGAACTAAAAGTTAATATTGATTAAGCTTAGTTCATTCTTTCCTGCTATTAAGTTACAATATATGTAATTGTATGTATATGTATGCAAATTTTATCTGAAAAATAATGCTATTTATTATGGCTACATTTTGTTTACTAACCTTTTGGTGTATGAGAAATCTTAAATGTTCGAGAAAGTTTGTTGAGTAGGTCATTGAGACGTCACTGCTAATCAATTGGAATAGGATGTTGAAACGAATTGAGGTTTGAGGAACGGGTTGAGGAATTGAGTTATCGAACATTTTTTAAAAATAGCTGCTTTTTACAAAGTTGTACAGAACAGCCGTAAATATATCATGATGAAAAGAGGCAGGGAGGGAGGTGTCTGTTTTGTTTTTATGCTTTCCTAACTGAAAGTAGAATTCACAGGAAGGTATTGTAACTTAATCATTCTCAATCATCTATTAATGTTTTTTATCTGATTTTATTTATTTATGTGCATAATGCATTTTACATTATTTTTTAAGCTGTTTTCTTTCTTGTAATGTTACAGGTTTTTGATAATGATTGGTGTACAAATGTTAAAATGCTTATGTTGGTTACATCTGCCTTTCTTTCCAAAGTGGCTTTGTTAAGGATTCCTGTTGCAATACTGTTTCTACAGAAGAAAACATATTTTAAAAAACTTTCAAATGAACGGTTATTATTATGAGGAACAACAACTTGACCACTCAAAAATAAGATGTTTTAAGTGCTAATTTTTAGAATCCCACACACAATAGTGTTGTCTGCGTTAGTTCAACAAATAAGGCATAAATTAAAAAAAATCCCTTAAAATGCTGTGCACAGTGTTATCAAGTCAAAACTATAATGATTACATCACTATTGACTTAAAAAATTGATCTGTGTTCCTTGTCTGACTTCTCTGTCTTTCCCACATGTCCCATGACAATCCGATCTTGAAATGTTCTGTATTTTAAAGTAATTTTCTTCAATCTATCTAAAGGCAGAATTATCGGTGATTAAAGATGAAAAAAAAAAGTATTAGACATGAGTGGTATTCGGAGCCCAGATTTATATGGTATACCTGGCAACACAGTATGTATGGGTGATTCTCAAAATAGGGGACAGTTTATGTCTTTCGGCATACAAAAAAATGAGAGGTTTTCTGTTATGTTTTTATGTTTAGATATGTTTGCTTTAGTATTATTCATTATTTGCATTTAAGAATTACTCACTTTTTAGTTAAAAACACCTTAAAATAACAGAATAAATGTTCAAAATGTCATTAACATGGATGTCCACAGCAGCTGTGCCTTGTATATACTAGCATTTTTCAAGAGTTAATATCATGTTTATAAAATAAAACAAATGTTATTCTATGTTTAAATTAATCAAGGAGAAGGTTTATCCAATAATTAAAAAATAAAATAAAATTATAGTATACAGAAAAAGAATTAAAGTTTGTCCTCCATATGCTATTTTCAAAAAAAGTCATAATATAACAGCTGGTTATAAATCAAAATTTCATTTTCACATATGACAATACTTTGAAAATATAAAGTTTCTCCATGGCAACAAGTAGCCATTTTATCCCAGCCTGAAAATAGAAGCATGTATTGTATTTTAAGAATAGAAGTTGAATATTAGGCGAGTACATCAATTGTATGTCATTAGAATGGATAATAATTTTCATGTTTATTTTATAGTTAAAATTTTTATTTTACTTATTTGCATAGAACTTTTGTGTTTTAAAAAGCCCCAGAAAGGACTATTGCATTGTGATTATATTATGGCTTATAATCTTATTTAAATTAAAATTTGTCATTAGCATGGACAAATATCAGTGTCATTAGCATGATTTTTCTATCCATGCTAAAGATTCCTATGTGCATAAGTGTAAATAGTACTTATATTGTATCATTTATAAAGTTTAATTTTACATATAAATTTAGGTATTACATTTATTATCAATAAAATATGCATTAAATTTGTCAGAAAATCACTAAGACTGCTTCTTACATTGTTAGTGTCAGAATGTTGCTCATGTAAACAAAGTTTGCTCTTTGGTAATGTTTTTATTCTCCTTATATGTATAAATGTAAAAATGGAAACTATTTGTTGAAAAGGAAGGCTAATAAATATAGAAAAAAAATATTTAAACAGGAAGAAAATAAAAATTTCTTAATATATTTATTCCATGCAATTTGTTTTGTCATTAGCATGGCTCATAAAATACTAATTATTTTTTAAAGTTAATTTTTAAATATTTAGCTCTGCTGACTACATATAAAGTATACCTAATACTATATTAACAACATCTATTTTTTTTTCAGAAATTTTGCTAACGGTAATTTTTTTAAGATTTCACTTTTGAAAAAGTCTCCTATTTTGAGAATCACCCGTATGTAGAGTTGTAAAAAACCCACAGTTTTTGAGGGACGGAAATAAACCCGGGAATTTTGGGGAATAAACCCGGAATTTTGGGGAATATTGGAAATTTTGTAGAAGTTTTGAAAGTAAACAAACCAGTCATTTTTCAACTTGAAATTTTTATTTTAAGTCATCACTGCTCATTATTCTGAGAAATTTAAATGGATTTTTTATTAATTAACAAGACTTATTATTTTAACACTTTGCAACTTTTTAAATTCCTAAAATTCATCAGCTTTGCAACAATGGTGATTTAATGAATGAAGATTTCAATTATTCTCTTAAAATTTTAAATTGTTTACTTTCTGTTACCTGGCATATCCAACATATATTCTTTATTTAATTTTTCTGTATATGTTGAATCTGAGAACAAGGGTGATGTTTACATTTATAAATAAATCTGTCATTTCCCTTTCTAACTTATTAATATTTTATACATTTCTTATTGTAAATATTTTCATGCACTCAATCAGTAAGTTTCATAATACACAAATATTTGTATAGACAGATTTACTATAGTTTTATACCCAGAACAACCTTGTGACGAAAGCATCAGAATCCTTTTCTACTTTAAAATTTTCAAAAACAAGGGCTTAAATATTAAATTTTGGGTTTAAATATTAAATTTTTTTGCTGTTTTTTTCACTTGTTGCATTAATTGTATTGAAAGTATAAAAATGAATATCCATGGATGAATTTATATTTAAATAAGAATATTTAGAATCTCGTTACATGTCAATAATTTTTCAGCGTAACAAATGCTATTTGGATTGTAAAAAAAAATCCTATTTCATCATAAAACATCATCACTTTAACAAATTTTTCTGTATAGCGAGTTTAATTAGTGCTTTCCAGAGACTCATTGTAATTAGATTTTATTGTATTTTGTTATTAAAGGCAGCTTTTAAAATCCCCTGCACAACAACACGAAATCCTGACATATTTTAAAACATAAATGCACATAATTGGCTGGCATATTGAAGCGATTCCTAATGAAAATGATTTTTCAATTCTTTGTTAAATAACTTATCCAATTATAAGCAACTGTAGTCACATGACAACACGTTGTTTCCATTCCTGCATTGTCTTGTCTGGAATTTGGTTCAAAGTACTAATTTAGACAGTATTTTCTAAAAGATCACTTGCATTTATCAAAAAATGAAAATAGTCTTTCAATTACACAATTTATGAATTACAACACCTGCTCATATCTACTTTTATATAATTTAAAAAGAGGCGGCTTTTGTGGAGCAATTAAAATTATTCAAAATAAATTCCAAAATTATACAATATAGAACTTTTATAATCACATTTCCTAATCATATACATTTTAAAATATAAAATTTTATTTTTTAGGAAGAAATTAAACACTTACCTGTTGAATATTTGAGAGTGAAAATCATGTTAGAAATACGTTTAAATAAATATTCATACCAGCATTTCTCAAAAAGAAATAAATGACAAAATACTACAAATTGTATTTATAATATATTTTAAATATTTTACAACTGAAATCATAATTTAAGTGTTACTATCATCTGAAATTTGAGAAACACTGGTCTTTTTTTCCTGTTACCTGCATACATAGTGACAGTCGCAGGAAAAAAAATCGCGATAATTTTCAATTGATTGTAGAAAAAATACAAAATCCATGGATAGGATGTGGAAGAAAACCCTCATGATTTTTTCTAATAAGTCTAAAAAAGCAGCAAATTTCACCAAACAGTAAAAAGAAAAAATTGTCAAATTCTTCAATTGGTCACACTAAAAATTCGCTTAATTCATCAGAAATCGCAAAAGTTTGTAAATCGATCGAGAGAAAAATCTTTGAAATGTTGTGAAATTATCTATGAGTCGCGAAAAAATAACAAAATCTGTCAGTCAACAGTCGAGAAAAAAAAATGCTAATCTTTGATCTTGTTTGGATCCGATTCTTAATCATTCCGCTAAACTTGTCAAATGGACGTTGGTTTAATGCCTAACCAGTTATCCAGAATATATCCAACCTCAACCATTCTGGATAAATGATTCTGTATTGTACATACATTGAAGATGAGTTCACACTCTTTTTTTCAGAGCTTGAGCCTGATGATTTGAAATCAAAGTTCATCCACACTTAAAAAGTTTGTATCATTAAAGCTTGATTCCAAAAAATATGCTGCAAAAACCATTTATAACATCTTTAATTGATTAAGGATTAATTTCTCATTTGAAAATCTCTTCTTTACATAGAAACAAAACATTAATCCAAAATATGCACTCATGATCTTAAAAATAGCAAAATTGTAACGAATACGATATCAAACGACTAGCAGAGATCTGCAAAAAGTCACAATTATTATTCATTTAAAATATCACTGTACAATGATGGTAGAACAATAAAAGTTCTGTTTTCTTGCACTTGTGGAAAATAAAAAGAAAGCGGGGATAAACAAGGATTATCAATCCCACAGCTTTGGATTTAGAATATATGTCATCAATAAAGTGAAATTCCTCTTCAAATTGATTTTTAAAACATTCTAATACTTACAAGGCAAAGGCGATTGTGAATTCCTGAAAAAAAAAATGCCTGAAATTTTAGCAAGAAAGTTTTTTTTTCTTTTTTTTTAATGGAGAGATAACATAATTTATGAAACCGGAAGCCCAATCCTCCCATTATGATAAATATTAATTTTAATCATGTTTAACAATCATATATGAATATTTTACTAAAATATCAATAGAAATAAAGGATAATCTGTATAACTTTCTATCTTGACTTACAGAATATTAACTTGATATAAGTACAAATTTTTAATTTTCTATGCAGGTATCAGTTTTCTAAAATAAAAAATAAACAATTTAAAAGTGCATTAAAGTGGTTGCTATATCAGCTAAAATATATACGAATTGTATTAACCAACAGAATAATTCTGCTAATAGTAATTTAGATTCAGTAAGTCATTTTTTATTACTTATTAGAATCAGAATCTAGGAATCCGAAATTTTGCCAAAAATACATCAAACTATAAATTTTTTTTAACATACAAATAAAAATATCCATTTTAATTAATGTTTAATCTTATTTCCATTTAAAGTTTGAAAAAAGTAATTATAACAATAAAAGTACTTAAAAAAATCGGAATCCAAAGTTCGGCCGAATAACCCGTATTCAGCTAAATAACTTAACTACATCCCTGGATTTTATACTTTATAATAAAAATTGTTAATAACCAAGCTAAAACCTATTACATACTTTAATTTAAGGAATTTGTGTAGAATAAAAAAGGGAAATGATGTCTTGTCATTTCAATACAAAATTGGACGGAATACGGAATAAGAGAAAAGTAAACAGAAGCAGAGAAAACATGTTCTGTCTCGCTCAGAAGAGTTGAGTTGTTCTAGCAATTACAGTTAAGAATAAAACAATTGAAATCATTAAAAAAATATTAAATAATAAATTAAATATTTCAATGTTTAAAACGTTTTAAAAACTCCCGGGATTTTTCAAAATTTCCCTCCCAAAAAACCCGGTTTATTCCCGGGAATAAACCCGGTTTTTTCCAGCCTTTGCAACTCTATCCGTATGTGATGCCAAACAGAAAGTAGCACCTTGTTTGTTGTCATTCTAGCTTTGCTTATAATCATTAGAAAATCGATGTTTCCATTTGCATTTGGCTTCCTGCATGAGGCTACTTCAATCAGGCGAAAAAAACTTCTCGCTAATGGTAATTCTATGGAAGAAAATTTTAATGTTATCTTGTTTGCATTTCAATATTTAGAAATGATTTTTTTCTTTTTGCATTTAAAGTTGGTTTGTAGAAAGGTCTTTTTTTTTTTTTTACTTTTTAAGAATTTTGTTTGTAGTTTTTTTATTATCATACTTTTACTTTTGAAACTGGTTCTAAAACTGGTAGTGTTTTAGTTAAAAATATTTTAAAACAAAATCGAAAAAATACAAAACGGCAGATGTAAAGATAAATCTGAGTTATCCAATGCGAAAAAAACATTTAAATTTATCAAAATGCAAACGAGTTATCTTAAAAAGTTTTACTCATTGAATTAACATGAGCGAGCGGATGTATTGTCCTGAGTAAAGTAGCCACTTAAGTATGTCTGTTTAAGCAGAAGACATCATAACAAGTAAGTAACATAAAAAAATTGTGAAAAAATACTCTTAAAATTATTTGGTGGTACTGTTTGCCAATGGAAAATGCACGCTACCTTTGTCATTTATCTAAACATAGGGAAATTAAGGGAAATGCATTTGGAAAATTTAAATACCTACATAGAAGTGAATTGGGCAAAAATAAAAAAAATAAAAACTTTTATTATTGCAAAAAGACATTAACAAGAAAATGAAAAAAAATATTTTAAACCCTGTTTACTGAGCGTGGGAGAAAAAAAGGACTTTTGAGAAGATGTTGGAGGGGGAATGTAGGTTATTAATCAATTATCATTACAACAAATTCATAAATAAAGGAAGAAAATATAAAGAAATTTTTTTAATTTTAAATTTTTTGGTTGCTGAAACAGATCTTCATGATATAAGGGAAGGGCAAGGGGAGGTAACAGACAAACACAGATTATGGCAATAGGAGATAATTTTGGGTAAGATATTTATTTAACTGTTAAAAACATATACACTGTTGCAAACACATGCTCATCTATTTCATATTATTATCTATTTATTAAATAAGTAAGAAAATAAATGAATTTCAAAATAAAGAGTTATAAAAATTAAACAAAGTGTGTTTGTTAGTAGACGGGTAAAAAAAAATGGAAGTAATTTCAAAGAGAAACATTTAGATGATAAATTATTTATTGTTAAAATATATTTTTAACGAATTAAATAAAAGGGTTTTTAATTTTGTGTGTAAAGAATGGAGAATTTTAGGGGGAGAATTCAGATGATTCCTTTTACTGTGCGTTCGTAATTATATAAACAAGTCGTACCTATAGTCGTCGTTCACTGCATCTGTCTGCATATAACAGAACAAAAACTACCAACCGAATCGCCTGAAATTTAAAATATATAGAGCGATATTACGGTGCCTCACTTAAGATCGACGTAGAGACTTACGATGTAAACAAAGTGCAAACGGTAGCAGCGGAACTTAAGGCAGCTCGAAAGCAGTCGTAAGTTTGAACTAAGGCTCCTATATATCGGGCTGAATCACGCCTCCATTTAATTTCCAAAACGGTTGCCTGATTTGGCGCCTTATCGCGCAGATGGTGAGGCGAAAATTCCATAAATGACGGAACGGGGAAATTCTTGTCTTTTCTTTTCTCACTTACCGGGTTCGAAGAACCGGTTTGTTGTATACAAGTGATTAGGTTGGCGCGATATTTGGCGAAGTTTTCCAATCCAGATCTATTCTTTTAAGTATTTATACACAAATTATTCCCCTTAATTTCATTTATATGGAATTTAAATAATCTAAATCCATTCCTGAACAGGTCGGAATAATTTTCTGCTAAACAACCATCCATTTTTAACGATTTTGTAGCTATAAAGTCATTCAAACGTTTCTCGCCCCATAGGAATCAATGGGAAACAAACGGTAACTGGGAAACAAGATGCTTGACGATTCAGCCTGTGTTATAGGAGCCCTAGTTTGAACACAAATGGATGTGCGCGCAACCACAACAAAAGTGACTACGGCCTCTGATTGGCTGAGAGTAAGAGGACTTACGCTGAGGCATCATAATACGAAGTTACGATCGATCCAATGACCTAAGACACCACATTGGCAACCTTTTCTTAGGCCGACATCTTTGCCTTCCGTCACGTGACGGAGGGCAGATTTAGCGCGCCAAACCGGTTTTTCTCCCGCCGAAACTCATATTGTTATGTTTTTCTTGAGTTGACCGCACTTCTGCTTTTCTTTTTGTGAAATCTGAAAGATGCCAATAAAGCGATCACCGCCAAAAAACGGCATCTTTTCGCCAAAGATGTTGGAATCGAAACCATGCCGAGAGAACAATGGGATGTGGCGTCTACACATATTAGAAAGCCAATGGATCGATCGCAAGAACGCCTATCCTACGATCGAGCGTAAGATAAAACAGAGCGAGGTACCGTAATCCCAGGCTGGGATTACGGTGCCTCGCTATGGCTTATCTTACGCTCGATCGTAGGATTGGGAACTAAAACGGCCTATAGAGGCGCTGCTCGCAGCCTTCGATACAGGATAACTGTCCCTTTAATTTCCCTTTAACTAATGTTAAAGTCCCATTGAAACAATTCTTTATTATAAATGTATTTAAAAGTTTTAGATATTCAAATTCATGTAATACAGTAAAACGTCTAAATAACGGACACCTTGGGAGCGCAGCATTTGTCCGCAATTCGGAGGTGTCCGCTATTGGGAAAACCTCAGAGATAGAAAATGAATGAGATATCTAATGAATGCTTAATGTTTCATTAGTCGATTTTAATATGTACTAAGACCTCTATTATATAATTAACCAGAAATTAAAATAATTGTTAAAGCAATAAAATTGAAATAAAATTATGCATACCTTTATCCTTTGTTTATTACATTCTTACAAAAATTGTTTTTACAAAAGTTTGCTTGTACTTGCGATTACATGTAATTTGTTTTACAATGTGAAGTTTTAACTCTGTCAGTAGTTTTAATCCTTTTAAATCACCTTTTTCAAAAAAAAAAAAAAAAAAAAAAGAAAAGAAAAAAAAGAAAGAAAGAAAGAAAAGAAGAAAAAGAAAAATTTATAACTATTTATTGTATTTTTCTGCTTCTAGAAAGCATACAATCTCAAATCATCCGAGGGAGGAAGGCGAGGGGGGTTATGATCACAGATTGATGTAGGGGGAGAGGTGGTTTTCTCCAATTCATCCCCATATTTATCTGTGATCACAAAATTTCTTACACATAGCCCTGATAAATTGAGAGGATTCTTTTTTATTTTTTTTCTCGTTAAAAAATAATTTTTCATTCTTTTTTGCCAAAATTACGGTCCGCTATTCGGAATATCCGTTATTGAGAGGTTAAACATACAAAAATTTAAGTTTTGGGAGTGGGGATTTGAAAACTGTCCGTTAAATAGAGGTGTCCGCTATTCGGGAGTGTCCGTTATGGAGGTTTTACTGTATATACTTCGTCATATAAGACAGAAAACAAATGTCACATAAAATCTGAAATTGTGCAAAAGAATAATTATTTTGAACAAATTTAAAACGCATGTAATGCAATGAGCTTACACGGCGTTATCCTGAATGGAGAGGTTACATCTTTGCTGCACCAGAAGGCGTATTCGAGCGCTTGAATCGCCAATAGGCGTTCCTGCGATCGATCGTAACTTCGTATTACGGTCCTTCAGCGTAAGTCCTCGCGCTAAGGCGTAAGTCCTCTTGCTCTCAGCCAATCAGAGGCCGTAGTCACGTTTGTTGTGGTTGCGCACGCATCCATTTGTGTTTAAACTTACGGCTGCTTTCCAGCTGCTTTAAGAGCTCACAATAGTCACAGAAAAAGTACCCAAAAAGACCCGGATGATTATGTAAAGTCTATGGGAGCGTTCTTTTCTAATATCTCGCTCAAATTTTAATGTTTTCACATGATTTTTTTTGCATAGGCTAGCTTAGGACGATCTACAACCGGGCTAGTTTTTACTTTTTCGATTTTGGTTTTAGATTTTTTTAAAAAAAATATTTTAACTTTCAAAACCGGTTTAAACCGGTTCTGAAATTGAAACTATCATAATATAAAAAATATATGAGCAAAATCGAAAAAGTAAAAACTAGCCCGGTTGTAGATCGTCCTAAGCTAGCCTATGCAAAAAAAATCATGTAAAAATATTAAAATTTGATATCTCGCTCAAATTTTAATATTTTTGCATGATTATTTTGCACAAAATAGCTGAGGGCAATCCACAACCGGGCTAGTTTTTACTTTTTCAATTTTTGTTTCAGATTTTCTTTAAAAAATCACTTTAACTTTCGAAACCGGTTTAAACCGGTTCTGAAACTGAAACTATCGTAATATAAAAAATATATAACCAAAATCGAAAAAGTAAAAACTAGCCCGGTTGTGGATTGCCCTCAGCTATCTTGTGCAAAAAAATCATGTAAAAATATTAAAATTTCAGCGAGATATTCGAAAACAACGCCCCCATAGACTTTACATTAGCGCTCGACTTTTACCGCGTGACTAGTGTGTGCTCTTAAGTTACGCCGCTACCGTAATACCGTTTACACTATGTTTACATCGTAAGTCTCTACGTCGATCTTAAGTGAGGCACCGTAATCCCAGCCTAACTGTTGTATAATTTTGTTGAGTCTTTTTAAATTTCATGAAAATCAGATGCATAGTTTAATGACAGGGATAATCAAAAGCATTCCGCTACATTACGGTCAATGGAAAAAAATTAGTTTCAAGGGAATTTTAATGATTCTATTTACTTTTTCGAACATAACAGAATACGTATGTATCTAAGAAGTATATACTAAAAAATATATTCTGCACAATCTGTTGTGCAAAGAATATTTGTTATTAATTTACACGGCTGCACAAAAGTTACACAATGGCATAGTGGGGAACAGTGTTTGGAGTGCGTCTTAATACAATTAAACCATTTCACATTTTATGAAATTCATATGTAGTGCTGAGGTTTAGAACTAAATACTTCCTATATTATAGAAAGCAGATAGTATTTACGAGGACACACAAAAGAATTCGGCCACTGTACCATATCCGGTGTACTATATACTCTTACACCAAAATTTGAATATCTTAAAATAAAATTGTTTTAGTCATTTGCTACCTTTGATGTGCAATTTCCAACTTGATTTATACATGGATCGGGTGAAAAGACGAAGATTCTCATCCTTGTATTAAACTTCTTCACTTTTACATTAAAGATAACAAGTAAGAAAAATCATGCGTTAAGCGTAGATTATGGAAAACTTCCCAACACTTCCTGAAATCTTTAACAATCCGTCATTATCTAGAGAAATAAGGTGTTACTGTCTATAGCCAATTATGTAATGCAATACTTTTGAACAACCCTGTATTGAATCTGTCAGTTGATATATGTATTATGTAATGAGGCAATTCAGTTTAGCAAGAAAATGCACAGTTGGTTGAAATTTTTGTTATGGAAATATACTTAAATATTTTTTGTTCAGCCCTACAGTTTTCCCAATCAATTTATTACTCAAAAGCATTTTATTAAAATTTAGTTTAAAAAATACTCTTTAAACTATTTGAATCATATTGCCAGAAATTATCATCCAAAGGCAATCTTGTATCCAGTTCTTTGCATGACCCTGTATGTTATTTTATCTATATTCTACAAAAATTTCTTAGAAAAATTGAATGCAGTTCAACATCCTATGCATAATCTATTCAAAAAACCACCTTTAAGTAAATTTCGCTCATATTCAGTAACATTTATGAACTCTTTGTGGAATCCTGTAAATCTAAATTGTGTAACTATTAGTAATATAATATATATACATTTAATGAAACTTAAAAAGGCATATTATAATTAAAAATGCATTTAATCAATCCAACAGCCATCATCCATAATATACAGTAATTCGGATAGAATATACTATTTCAAATCTTTTGTTTGCCCTGTAAATGTTATGTACTGCGTATGATACCTGAAATAACTCATATTAAGCCTCAGCGACGTATTTTTACAATTTTTTTATACATGAAATCGTTTACCATAATTCAAATATGTCAAAAACAATTCCTCCCTTTATTATGCAATGGGATTTTTCTGTCTGGCACTATAATAGATGAATATTAACTATTATTTTCACTGCATATTTTACAGAATGGATATTTTAATGAACTATGCTGTTGCATATAAATTTGAATATGTTTGACCAGGTGTAACAACTTTAAAATTCATTTGAAACGATTTTTCCCCATAAGCTGTAATGTACTGAAAAAGTTTTGACTGTCCCTGTAAACAAAGTAATCATGATAGAAGCTTCATTTTCAATAGAGTTCGTGCAAGAGTTAACGTCAATAACGTCTAAAAATTTCGTGGCAATCCGCGTATATTTACGAGACTTGGAGCGTGCAGAGACGGCTAGACAAACCTAGTAAAGCATAAACACTTTTCAACTTTGTTGGAAAGAGTTAAAAATGGGTTTTTAAATAATTTTTCTAAATCTCGATTATAAGCTCCTCTTAGGTGGGGCTTGTTGAGCTTAAGCCATTCGGTATGCCTCCCCACCTAGCTGAAACTATAAGCTCTTCTTAAAAATTAAACTTTTTTTTGCTTTTAAAGATGAGAATTCTGACAATTGACACTATACGAAATGTAAACATATAATGAATACTTTGCACACCCTATTCTACAGAAAGCATGTTTCAGGAAATCACCGAAATTCATACTCATTTCATTCAATATTTTATTTAAATATTGCAAAGTAAAAGTACAAACAATTTTACACATAGACCACATTATAATAATTATTTTGAGAATCGGTACTTCTTAGTTATTCCGTCGACCAAGTTCGCCAAATTATTGAAATCGCTAAACTGTTACCGAATTTAAAAAATTTATGGCAATTTTTATGTTAAATAACAGAAAAACAAATAAATTAGTAAAATTTTATCAAAACTACAAATAAAAAATTGAATTAAAAATCTCTTAATGACATAGCAAACACGTTTAACGTAGTTAATGTCAAGTGAATGTGACATTTACAATCATCCATTATTGGTATGTTATCTTATAATTTGGCGATAGTTTTTTGGTCGACAGGATAAAAAACTTGTACCCGAGTATCATTCTAAAGAAACTGCAAATACTAGTCACCAGAGTAACTTTGGACCAAGAGAGGAAAGTAAAGATTAAATCTGCTCCATCACTTGAGTTAAAGGGAAAGAATTGTCTCAAAAATATAAAGACAGATGCACTAGTGCGCGTTTGGCAGCTCATCGAAAAGAATTCTTCAAGGTTCCACCATGGCAGAATGGATCAAAATTTTGTAAAAGTGGAGCAAAGTTACCCTGATTGAATGTACATAATTCATTTTCAATAACGAATGTGGCATAGTAAACTTCAGTCTCTCACATCAATTACATGGTAATCGGTGTAATTCCAAAGAGTTAATTCGTAGTCAGATGGGCATGAGCTATATCCAAGTCATAATTTTTTTTCAATACGATGTAAAATTTTAGACTGGATTGGATGAGGCAAGCAAATGTTGCATTCTTATTTTCCCCAATATTTATTGACATTTAAAAATCACACCAAACTGTTATTGACTTACGAATAAAGAATCGGAACAAACTATTTTGAAATTGAGGAACTTAAAAGATTGCAACAGGTATAGGTAATGATATGAAAATTAAATTAGGATACTTTCTTTTAAAATAAACGTGATGAGAAAAGCAGAATTTTAAAATACTTTTACCAACTTTTACTTATATTTAAAATGTCATACGACTGTTCCTATCTCTCAAAATATTAACACACATTTTTTTCAATATTATGGGTAAGTAGGGGGACATACTCTTTTCAAATCAAATATTTTCAGCTTAAATATTGATAAGAAAATGGATTTTATAATCAACGAACTTTATTTTGAGAAATCAGGTTCAAAAAATATTAAATATTATCAATCATTATAAGATTTTACAGGCTTATAAGTGTAAAAAATAGAGATTTGTAATATTTTTAGATAATAACAATAAAATTGTGTTTGCCAGGACTCATGTTTATAGCTCCTGATCTGCTAATTAAATGGTTTAACTAGTCAAATTTTTGTTCTTCACTACTTTTTTCGTGCACTGCAATAAACGGAAAGAAATATTTTTTTACTTCTGTAATATGCTACGATTAGTTAACTGCAATCAACAAATTTTAGGAGCAAAAGATAGCACAGATAGCTTTTTTGGAATCTATTTCTTAAGTTTATCTTACATAATATATTTCTCGTTAGTATGACATTAACAGATGCTTTCTTAAACAAATCGTTTGAAAAAATCTTTTAACACATATTTCTCACACAAAAAATTTCTCTTCAATATGAATTAAAGCATACTTAAGAGAAAATTTCTAATTGCATATCAAACACCGAAAAGGTTTTTCGCCAATATGAATTGACAGATGCTTACTTAAATCACACATTTGAGAGAATTTATTGATTCATTTCTCGCATACAAGATTTTTGTTTTAAGTTATGCCTGGTTAAATTACTCTTTTTAGAAAATTTCTTGTTGCATATCTCACATACAAAAGGTTTCTCACCAGTATGTATTAACAGATGTTTGTTTAAATGGTCCTTTCGAGAGAATTTTTTGTTGCATGTATCACATACAAACGGTTTTTCACCAGTATGAGATAACAGATGGCTGCTTAAATGGCCCTTTTGAGAGAATTTTTTGTTGCATATCTCACATACAAAAGGTTTCTCACCAGTATGTATTAACAGATGATTGTTTAAATGCTCCTTTCGAGAGAATTTTTTGTTGCATGTATCACATACAAACGGTTTTTCACCAGTATGAGATAACAGATGGCTGCTTAAATGGCCCTTTTGAGAGAATTTTTTGTTGCATATATCACATACAAACGGTTTCTCACCAGTATGAGTTAACAGATGGCTGCTTAAATGTCCCTTTTCAGAGAATTTCTTGTTGCATACCTCACATACAAAACATTTTTCATCAGTGTGAATTAAAGTATGTATGGTTAAATCACTGTTTTTTGAAAATTTCTTGCTGCATATCTCACACACAAATTTTTTACGGTCAGTATGAATTAAGATATGCCTGGTAAAATTACTGTTTTTAGAAAATTTCTTGCTGCATATCTCACACACAAATTTTTTCTTGCCAGTATGAATTAACAGATGTCTGCTTAAACTGCTCTTTCGAGAGAATTTCTTGTTGCATATCTCACATACAAACGGTTTCTCCCCAGCATGAATTAACAGATGCCTGCTTAAATCAAGCTTTTGAGAGAATTTCTTAATGCATATCTCACATACAAAAGGTTTCTCACCAATATGAATTAACAGATGCCTTGTTAAATCACTGTTTCTAGAAAATTTCTTGCTACATATCTCACAAACAAAAGATTTTTTACCAGTATGAATTAACAGATGTCTGCTTAAATGGCTCTTTTGAGAGAATTTCTTGTTGCATATATCACACACAAACGGTTTCTCACCAGTATGAGTTAACAGATGGCTGCTTAAATTGCTCTTTCGAGAGAATTTCTTGTTGCATACCTCACACAAAAAAGATTTGTTTGGGATAAATTCTTGCATAATTCACAAATGAAAGATTTTCATGGCTTTGAATTAGAAGCTGCTTTATCAAAAGGCTCTGATAAAAAATATTTTGCTGCATTTGTTTCACACATTGAAGATATTTTAAGTGATGTTATGCGTTAGATTAATGATTTTATGCATCTGCAATAAAATAAAATTGATTAATATCGTTTTTACGTTTCAATAAAAAACAAAGACAAAAAATAAACTTATCACGAAAATTCAAAATCAATGTAAAAATAAATTGTAATAAAATTTCCACCATGCTATTAAAAACTACAGTAGACTCATTAGCGCAATCAAAGGTGAGTCAGACATCTTTCCGAACAGTAAAAACATTAAATTATAAATAAAGTAAATAGCAACAATTTAAAAATTAATAATTTGTTATAAATAAAATAGAAAGTAAATTTATGGTGAAAATTGTACAACTTAATACCATCTAAAGAAACGGTGATACATTTTACAAAGAATGTAAAGAAAACAAATTATTTTTGTGGTGATCGAATTTTAATATGCAAATGAGTTTAGTAAGAAATTCTCTGGATATGCTGTCTAAGTGTAAAAGAAAGAAAATTCAAACATAAATAAATATTTAAGGTTTGATTTGGTCTACGCATTAGCTTAAGATTATATTGAATATTTCCAACATTAAAAAATTTTAAAAGTCAATAAAAATTTTTGAGACATAATTCTTCAAAATTGTTTCGTTATCAAAAATGAAAGTCCCAATTCAAGTTTTATGTTATTAACTCTTTTTTTAAATCTAATTTAACTTTCTTAAATAAAAAAGTGTAGTTATTTTAAAAATGAACTATTAGTGTTCCATATTAATAACAATAAAAGTTTTTTCTAGGTTATCCCTAGGTTATACTAAAAAATTATCGCCAAACTATAAGATTAAATGCCAATAATGGATGATCGTGAATGTCACATTCAATGACATTAAATAAGATTCACGTATTTAAAATGTCATTAAGTGAATTTAATTTAGTTTTTTTATTTTAATTTTTATTAATATTTCACTAATTATTTGTTTTTTCATTATTTAAAATAAAAATTATGTCAATGTATATAATTTGGCTATTATTTTGGTGATTTGTATAATTTGGTGAAATTGGTCGACGGGATAATAGAGAAGTACCAAAAAACATTACTTAAGATATATTTTTTAAGAAATTAACAAAAATGTCCCTCACTTTGAGTCAAGTTCGTTACCTCATGATTATTTTAGTCAAAATAGGTTTCTAATTGTGCATAAAGTTAGCAGCAAATATTCAGTGATATAGTTAAACTATTCACGCAACTACTACTTACCACTTTTTAATCTTCAATTGTGAAGCAATGCAATAGTCAGTGGCGTAACTAATATGGGTGACACTCGGGGCGGATATAAATAGCGTCACCCCCAGTCATCATAGTTTCACTCCTTCCCTACTTCTGATCCGTCATATTTTTTCTATCCCAGTTCTACGTTATTATTACAAATGACCATACCATTCCTTATTTATCTCTCGTTCCCTGCATAAAAAAACACAGCAACGACTCATCACTCAATTTATTCTATGCATAAGTCAATGTGATGTCTATAAATAGCAGAATTTTTTTCTTTTAAAATTTGCTTTTGCTACCCCACTGGATACATAGGTTTTTGCTCCTTGGTGCATGTTTTATTTAAATACACCATTTTGTATAAAATTTCACATTCTCAAAGAAAACAAAACAAACTGAATTGCGTCGTGTGTTAAAAATTTCATTTTATTTCAGAAGTTCTTTTCCAAAATCTTATAAGGTTATATTTTTTATTTGTAAATAAAGATTGGGTGTCACCCCTTAGAGGGTGACACTCGGCGCGGACGGCCCCCTCTGGCCCCCACTAGATACGCTACTGAGTGGCAAGAATCAGCTTTCTTCAAAGCTGGTATCTTTTTTCCTTTTAGATTCTGTTACCATAAATTTTAATGTTAAATATATATATATATATACTTTCGTATTTAAATAATGTTTACTTTTAGAAGGTATGTGCATTGTTATTTAAGTTGGAAATTATAGAAGCTAGCTCATTTTAAATAATTTTATTTGAAATGTCAAGTCCATTACTTGTAAGTCTGTTCACTGTGTGACCAGAAACGGAACTGACTCAAGATAACAGACTTGACACTGTTTGTAAACTATAGTTTAAAAGGGGATTTTTTTATGTATAAGAATGGATTTAACAGTTGTAGAAATACAACGATGCAGCTATGGAGAAAGATTAAAATAAAACTGTGAAAAATACAAACAAATTTAAAACACATATAAATAAAGATAATTGATTCTGAATTAGGATAATTATGATCAGTGATATTCGTAATCGCTTATGACAAATCAATAGGCTAAATTACTTAATCAGTTAAATTATATCTATAGTTTATCTTGTATGCAAGTTATTAAAAGTACTTTATTTTTACAGGAAAATTTTTTACAAATATATATATATATATATATATATATATATATATATATATATATATATATATATATATATATATGATATAGATATATATATATCATTATATCATATATATATATGTACAGGGTGATTCAAAAAAGATGGGAAACATTTTAAGGGGTAATAGTATACATCAAAACAAACAATATTAAATAGGAAACCAAGGGTCCCAAGAGTTTTCCAAAGGAGATAGCAGCCATTAAGGTTTAGAATCCAAAATTTCAAATAATCATAAAAAACGGAAAAATTGTTCAATTGATTTGCGGTTTTCACTAAAACTATTCTTTATGTTGGTATTTATTTGAAAATAAATTATAAAGATACATTTCGAAAATTTTCAATAGAGGGCGCTTTAGACTTTGTAGTAACGAACAACTGTTTTTTGCCGTTATTTTTTGCATCTCATTAAATGGTTTTTGTGCTGTGATTAATACGAAATCCAGATTTTCTTTTATATTTATAGCACTTTTAATTAGCGAAAAATCACTAACTATTACAGGGTGAGTAGCAACATTTTAGTTTTAAAAATAAGCACCTGTAAGCACACTTTTAGAGAAAAAGAAGCACCCATTTATGCACATATATGCATTACACGGGTGATTGTGTTCCTGTTTTACCCCGGATTTCCGAGCTTTTCGATTGATCCTTTCGGTTTTATGATATCGTTACACTTAGTAAAAAATTCAAACATTAAAAAATATCACAAATTTTGAAAAAAATTTGCAAATTTTGTCAAAAATTAAAAGAAAAAAACATTAATTTTTTTAAGGAATCGCGCAGAGAACAAATTTCTTTCTAGAATCAGGGGTAAAAACGCAAATTCGTTTTTTTAAAAAAAAGGCAAATTTTGTTGAAAAACATGACAAAACAATCAATTTCGTCAAAAAATTGCCAAAAAAAAAAAAAATCACGAAAATAAAGATAAGTTTCGTCAAAAAATCGCAAAAAACCCCCAATCAATTTCGTCATTTAAGCGCAGAAAGACAACAAATTTCTAGAAAAAAGGTCACAAAAATACAGCAAATTTCACAAAAAATCACGTAAAAACAATCACTTTCGTCATTTAAGTGGGAAAAAAATGTCAAATTTCTTGAAACAATCACGAAAAAACGGCAAATTTAATCAAAAAATCACGTAAAAAAAATCAATTTCATCAAATAGACACGCAAAAACGGCAAAAGATCGCGAAAAAACGAAATTCCTTCAAAAGATCGCGAAAAAACGAGATTTCCTCAAAAGATCGCGATAAAACGAGATTTCTTCAAAAGATCGCGATAAAGCCGCAAATTTTGTCAAAAGACTGCGAAAAAAAAAGAGTCATTGCTGGAGTAGAATTTTCTGTACAAAAACTGTTTTTGCTGCTTTAAAAACTGATTTTATAGAGCCCCAGCAGCAGAATTTTTTTCTGCAGTCTGCAACACAAGTAAAAACTTAAACAGTCTGCAGACAAATCCCTCGCATTACATTATATGCACTCAAATCTCCCAAATATTTGTGATAGACATAAAAAAAAAAGTATACTTAAAAAAAGAAATTGTCTTTGTACTCAGAATTTTTAACACCTCATACATTTTCTGAAAAAGGAAGGGGGGGGAGCTCTTTGACAAAAATTGACATGAGTTTTTCACAATCTTTTCATGCAAATCCATTTTCCGCGAACTTTTGACGCTATTTGCACCTTTTTTTTCGCATTTTTATGACAAAATTTGACGTTTTTTCCGATTTTTTGACGAAAATTTCTTTTTTCGTGATCTTTTGAAAAAAATTGTTGTTTTCTCGCGATCTTTTGAAGAAATTTGTCGTGATCTTTTGACGAAAACTGCTGTTTTGTTGCGATCTCTTGAAGAAATTTGCCGTTATTTTCGCAATCTCTTGAAAAAATTTGCTGTTTTTCGCGATCGTTTGAGGAAATTTGCAGTTCTTTCTTCTTTTATGATTTTTTAACGAAAACTGCCGTTTTTACGTGATCTTTTGAAGAAATTTGCCTTTTTTTTAAATCTTTTGAAGAAATATTTCGTTTTTTCGTGATTTTTTTGATAAAATTTACCGTTTTTTCGCGATTTTTTGAAGAAGTTCGACGATGTTTCGCGATTTTTTCACGAAAACTGCAGTTTTTTCGCGATCTTTTCACAAAATTTACCTTTTTTTTCGCGATCTTTTGAATAAATTTCCCGATTTATCGTGATCTTTAGACGAAAGCTGCCTTTTTTGCGATCTTTTGGCGAAAACTGCCGCTTTGTCGCGATCTCTTGAATAAATTTGCCGTTTTTTCGCGATCTTTTGAAGAAATTTGCCGTTTTTTCGAGATTTTTTGAACAAATGTTCCGTTTTTTTCGTGATTTTTTGATGAAATTTACCGTTTTTTCGCGATTTTTTGAAGAAATTCGAAGATGTTTCGTAATCTTTTACGAAAACTGCCGTTTTTCCGCGATCTCTTCACGAAGACTGCCGTCTTTTAGTGATCTTTTGAAGAAATTTGCCGTTTTTTCACGATTTTTTTTGCCATTTTGGGGGGATTTTTTTGACGAAAACTACCATTTTTGTCGTGAACTTTTGCAGAAATTTGTCACTTTTTGTGATTTTTTGAAGAAATTTGCCTTTTTTCGTGATTTTTTGACGAAAACTGCTGTTTTTTGCGATCTTTTGAAGAAATTTGCCATTTTTTGCAATGTTTTGAAGAAATTCGCCGTTTTTTCGTGATCTTTTTAAGAAATTTGCTTTTCTAGATTTTTGGACGAATTTTGCCGTTCTTTTCGCGATTTTTCGACGAAATTCACGTGTTTTCCGCAAAATTGATTTCTTTTCGAAGACTATTTGTCGAAATTTGCGATACTTTTTATGTCCGAATTTTCGGATTTAGGACCGTATTTTTTTAATTGTTGCTAAATTTTTAACAGTTGAAAAATAATCTGCAGACATTCCCAAGAGTCTGCGACGTACGTCGCAGCGTTGCGCCGATTCTGCTCCTGGGGTAGCAGCATTTTTCTTCTTCTTTTTTTTAATTCCTTGCTTTTTCTAAAGCTGTTTTTTCTGCTCCAAAATTGTTTGTTTCAAATTTTGTTTTTGAGTGAATATGACCTTTGAAATTAATATATTTTGCATTTGATAATTTTCAGGGGTTTTTACTTTGTATCAGTTAATTTTCAAGGGGTTTTTTTCTTCTCTCCTGGGGTTCATGAAATTTAAGTCTTTTTAAAAATCCTTTGAAGAAATTTGATTTTTTGCAATATTTTAACAATTTTTTTTAATTTTTTTGCAGAAAATTTTTGGTTTTCGCAATCTTTTGCGGTTTTATCGCGATTTTTTGTAGATATTTCTGTATTTTCGCAATCTTTTGGTTTTTTCGACGTCATTTGTAGTTATTCGAGATCTTTTTGCGAAATTTGTGATTTTATCGCGATCTATTGGCAAAATGAGTGGTTTTTTCGCGAGTTTTTGTCAAAAATAAGTTTTGTCGCGATCTTTTCACGAAAATTGCTATTGCAAAATTTTTAACAAACTTAGTGTTTTTTAGCGATGCAAATTTCTTCGCCGAAATTTGCATTTTTCCGCGTTCTTTAATAAAAATTTGAGACGGAATTTTTCAATTTTTTCGCGATTATTCGGCGAAATTTCAGCAGTTTTTTTGGTTTTCTGGTGAAATTTGTGGTTTTATCGCAGTTTATTGATGAAATTTGGGGTTTTATTGCTGTTTTTTGATCAAAATTTGCGGTTTCATCGTTTTTTTCTGAGGAAATTTGTGGTTTTATTCCGAGATTTTTCGGTAAAATTTGTGATTTGATCGCATTCTTTTGACATAATTTGCTTTTTTTTTCATAATCTTTTGATGAATGTTTTTGGTTTTTCGACGTATTTTTTCAAATTTTTCTATGATATTTTTAGGTTTCTTTGCGATTCTTTATAAAAATTTGAGCATTTTCATGATCTTTTGACAGCACACTGTGCGAAAAGGGGGGGGGGGGGAGCCGCGCCGGGTACGGAAATTTAGGGGATGCCAAATTTATACTACCAATGTCATTTTTCGTCTATTACAAGAAAAAGTTGGGTAGAGGGGTCGTCAAATTTACAATTTGTTCCGCGCACAGTTTTCTCTTCGCACGCCCTGTCTTTTGATAGATATATAGATTATTTTTTAATTGTTTTATGTTCGCAACTTATTTTGATCGATCGTTCGACGATATATTCAACTTACTTTGGTATAATAAAAAACTCAAATGGCAATAATGAATAATCACACGCTCACACGAGAGTCACAAAAGAAAAAAATATGCAACGCCAGAATTCCAGAAAACCATGCAGAACGGAGAACTTGCGTTCAGAGTTCCGAGAATCAAAGGCTGAAAGATGAGGGAGGAGCTAAAAGTGGACAATAGGAACATTTCTGGGGTACGAACGACGTATCATCGGCCGTTCTAGATAAGGAAAAGTTGTTTCGCTTTTATCGAAATAGTTTCGGTTCAGGATCGTGAAAATTAAAACAAGAAGTTCGTTCAAAAATAGGCATTTCAAGGGAGAGAGAAAAAAAGTAAGCACCCTGGGAAAAAAAAGAAGCACCTTGTAAGGACCTGACAAATTTGCTTTGAAAATAAGTACCTTGTAAGCACCTGTAAGCACCGCTACGCACCCTGTATTAGTTTTTGCCTAATTACTAAAAAAGTACTGAATCAATTTCGATGAAATGTGAATCTAAACCATTCTCGAATCCACTGGAACGCACACACAAAATTTCATTAAAATCGGTCCGGTCGTTTAGGAGGACTTCAGTTACATACACACGCACAGAAGATTTTTATATGTAAAGATATATATATATATATATATATATCAATGATTTAGTAGTCAAATATCAGATATAAAAAAAGCAAGTTGAATGTTGCTTGTGCAAATAGCAGTCCTCATTTATATAATAACTATGTTAATTGGAAAGTTAGAAGCAACTTTAATACAGTAAACTCCCTCAAATCCGCAGAGCCTGGAACCAGAGGCTTTGCGGATTTTAGAATTTTGCAGATTTCTGGTCATTGTTTTGTTTGCATTCTTGAACAATAATTTGAATGTAATTAACATAGAAATCGAAACTATAATAAATGCTTACAATATAATAAAATGTTAAAATAAGTAACAAACTAAAATAATAAAAATTTAGATAATTTTTAAAATGATTAAAATATTAAAAGCAAAGGTCAAGTTACTAATCAAAAAGTATATTTTTTATAAATATGAGATGTATTTTTCCTATGAAAATTGATTCATAAAGGTGCACTACTAATTTTTATCAAAGTCAGAAAATAAAGAAATTTTATTTCAAGTTGAGCCAGACTTAATAACCAAAAAAGCTTGGTTAATACATAAATATATTTGCTTAAAAAATTGTGATTACAACAGTAACTCAAGTTTTTTCTGAAACAAATTAATTCTTCCTTCATGAAAATACATGAATTTAGTAATATTAATGAAAATTACAAAATAAAATATGCATGGAATTGATTAAAAGAAATAAACTAGGCAAATTTTGTCCATATATTTAAACTGAAAGTTTCATTGTTTACATCTGTAAATAATGAGCGGATTTTAGAGAGTTGCGGATTTTAGGATTGTGGATTTGAAGGAGTCTACTGTATGTGTTGAAATGCAGTTTTAAATATGCATACCAATTAAGTGGAGAAATAGCAAACTTGTCACTGTGGTGCATCTAGAACTCAGACTTCTTTTCATATAAATAAGTATCCTATACAAGTGACTCAAAATTAGAGGATCAAACCATTAGGAGGATGGGATACATCGAGATGATGATTCCGAATCAAATAGTATAATGTAGAGCTGAAAATGAAATAATAACAAGTTAGAAAGGTCATTAGGGGCTGAATCTTCATTATAGCAATTGACATTTAAAGATCATAAGTTAAAAATAAATCATGACTTTCCTGTCTATGTACTTGATTCTTATCATTTACACTTTTGAGGTAGTACAGGAGACATTTTAAAATGGTGCATCTTCATTATTAATGAATGTGTTCGATGAATGCACTGCATATTTCAAAACATCTGAAATTCAATGCAGTGCCCATGTTACAAAACATCACACATTTTTATAAGGGAAGTTCTGACTTATTTGAACCTTATGGATCTTAAATGTTAATTTTCTATTATGATAATTCAGCCCTTAACAACCCAAAACCCTTATCTCGTAGTCGTAAGGATTGCATTTCCGACCCTGCATTTCAAGTAAGATAGGTTTGCTTTCCTTGAAGTTTGTTCCCTTAGTGTGGAATCACCCTGTATATTGATGGGGAAATTAAATTTTTAATACTATGACTTCAATAAGATCTATTCAAATTCCTCATAGAGGGAAATAGTTATAATATTAATAATGAATTTTAAATAAAAAAGAAATAAATGAAAAACCTAAGGATGTCCTTGAAAGAGAGATTTGCTGATAAATTGTATGAAATTGAAATTGTCCATGTTTTGGTAAAATTAAATTAGGAAATAAATACACATCCAAAACAAAATAGAAGATAAAATTAAGTGGGTCTGAATGTGAATCACTGCTACTAGTTCACATCCATAAAGGCTATATCTGATGCTACTGTTATATAGTTTATGTGAAAATTTTATGTAACAATTTTAGATTGAATAAAAAATTAATTCAAATTTTTTTCACTTTAACTTTAATTATCAAGATTCTGATAAAAAGTAGTAAGAAAACATTCCCTGATTTTTTGCTTGAATTTTCAAATTCTGTGACTTTTCCATATGCTCTAGATTTAACCTGAACTGTAAAAACCTTAAATAAGTATCTGAAAAAATAAAAATCATTGAACTCAGTTTACTAAATATAAAACTTCTTTGTATTTTGTGGCCATTAGCAGCATTCATAAAAGCACAAGAATAGAATTCATTCACAAAATAGTCAATTGATGTTTAGGGTATCCTTCTTAACTTTTATAAATGCAAGGATGATTTTAATTGTGTAGGACAGTGTGTGTGTGGGGGGGGGGGGGAGTTTGGCTGATGATCAGGAAGCTAAAAATTAAGTGGCAAAAATGAACAAAATGCTTGACTAATACTTAAATGCTTCTTTAAAAGTTATTATTCATAAAGTTACTTACAAAATCGTAACCTGGTTGCTGTGTAAATCTATAACTGAAATTTTTTTTAAATAGAAATTAGAAAAAATTTAAAATGGAGTACAGTTTGTTGTACAATCTATGTGTTAAAACTTTCGAAATTTTATATTTATAATTGATTACGACAAAGAATTTTGCACATTATTTGTTTTTTGTATGAAATATTAGCTCGCCCAATGTGTAAAAAAAATACTTCTTGTGCTTCATATTAGGAAAATCTTAATAGCGAGGAAATAGCATTGGGGCCACTAGGCTTCCTACTGGGTAATCCGCCTCTGGTTATAAATAAGGGAACTATGACGTAAAGAAGTCATTAGTATACAGCAAGACTAAAATATATATGAAACAAATTTATTTTTGATGCTTTAAATAATTTTTCACTCCTACACAGATCTGCAACTTTTTTCAACATAAGATTCGGCTAGCCCATTTAATCTAATACTGTTCCATTCCACCCACACTCCCATATGCATTTGTTTACGTATAATTTGATGAACTTTAAAGGTCTTTCATTATGCGAACAACTGTTTAAAAAAGATTTACTTTCAATTGAACAGAATACAATGAAATGCAGCCTATGAGCAACACAATTATTTAAAAAAATAAATGTTATAAAAAAATTCAAATGAATTTCCTATTTTTAATTTGAAATTCAAATAATATTAGTTAAATTACTTACAAATAAATAATAAAATAACGAAATTATCATGATCGTTACCCAATGAAACGCAAAAACATCACTAAATAATCAGCAAAAATGCTGGGATACATGAAATTTCCTGTTGTCATCTTATCAAATTCCTCAATCGTAGGGCTTTTAGCAGAAGATTAACCAAAGAAACTATATTAGTATTAACTAATTTTAGTAAATTGGCTGGGATCAAGATCAATAAATTGATCTTTTAAAAGTTATCAGATATTACAAACAGGACAAGACGCAAGACGTCAATGCAAGAATGAATCGTATATATTTTTACATCATGATTCATTGAAAAAAATCACTCAGATATTTATTTACTTGATTCTTGATTTTTGTCAAATGTTTTACATTCCTTTCCTAAAAATAAATGTGTTTTTTGTTTGTTAATTGAAAATTTGTTGAGCATTTCTGTTACAGTAGATATTTTTCATTGATTTAACTTTCACTAACAAATTCATCCGTGATTCATTCATTGTGTTGGCGTCTCTCTGCTTTTATGATAACATGAACGAAATGGATTTATTCTGATGGTAACAGTAGCTAATTTTTTAAATCAGTTTACTAACGCATTTTCATTTCTAAAAAAATATTGGTAAGATATATTTCTATAGTTACTATTCTATTGAAAATTCTATAGCTTATTATTCGATTTTATGATGACACAAAATTTCATGTATTGCAACTTGCATTTTTGCTGTCGTTCATAATCATTTAAGATATTCGGCACAAATAAATTGAATATTTAGCTAGCCGAATAGTAACTATTAGATCGAATACTTTAATATTTTAGTAGTTAAAGATGCTAAAAAATTAAGTTTTATATAATATTTATGGCTGGTTACTTTCCTTTAAATAAAAAAAAAGTTTCTTCACAAGTAAAATTTACACTATAAAAACTGTGCTTTGGGTTATTGTTTAATTTTTTTTAAATTAATAGAATTTTTATTTTTATGATTGCAAACATAATTTCCTTATTTTCTTAAATAAATATTTTAAAATCAAAGAGAAATTTTGGAGTATTTGAAAGAAAACAATATCCATCATATGCTGTTTCTTTGACAAAAAAGCACTAAAATAAAAAAATACAAACTATATAAATATTATAATTTAGTGACATTATGGTAACTTGTATCAATTGTACATTTTCCGTGCCAGGTCAGTAATTGTACCAAATATGGTGTATACCAAGTATGTATACTGATTAAAGCAGTGGTTCCCAAACTTTCTTGGTACATGATCCATCATTCAGTGGAGAAAAAAATTTGCAACCCACCTTTCAGTAAAATTAAAAAATTGCGACTCATCCAAGAGGAAGTTGTATATCATTATAGCAATATTTGTACTATCTCTATACGTTCGGCTATCTGACGAAAAACGCAAATTTTAGTACTGAGATACATGATCAACAAAAACAAGAATCAGTAATCTCAATACGTGTAATTGAGTAGTAATTAAAACAATGCTCAAACTACAAAGATAGTTAAAAATATGTTTAATTATTATAAAAACATAACTTTATAATCAATGAGATTTCTGGTACTGGTGTTAACCCATGAGGGAACATATATTAATATGCAGTTCGTGTCAGTACTTGTCTTTCAAAAACGGCAAAGTAGAAAAAGCATGTTCTCATAAGCAGGAAGTGTTGAATTTCCTCAAGGACATCAAGGCTGATTTAAATGTTTCTAGATATTCTATTCGTATATTAATGATTTTCCCTTGAAATATTATTTCCTGTTGAAATTGTTATATCTTTTTAAACAGAGTAAATAAAAGATATAGTTTGATGACAAACCTCCATTGTTCTGCGACCCACCAAATCAACTGCTGCAGCCCATCAGTGGGTCATGATCCATAGATTGGGAACCGCTGGATTAAAATAATCTTTAGTTTCTGAAACTAGATACTGCGGCATTGCTAATAAGAATTGCAATACATAACAATACATATTATAATAATACATAACATTTTTTAATTACTCATCATAGTTTATTGGATTTGTTTAATAGTTCATTTTTATTTTTTTTATATTACTTACAATGCTTATTTATTGTACTTTATTTATTATTTTTTTATTATTGACTATATTGACTTTTTATATTGATAAACATTTTTTTATTGTTTTATTTTTTATTGCACAGATGCCATATGCACACAACACTGGCATGATTCTATCCCCACTACTCATAATCATTTAAAATATTCGGCATAAATAAATTGAATATTTACTTAGCCAAATAATAACTATCAGATTGAATACTTTAATGCTTTAGTAGTTAAAGATGCTAAAAAATTAAGTTTTATATTATATTTGTTACTGGTACTTTCCTTTAAATAAAAAAGAATATTTATTTACAAGTAAAATTTACACTTTAAAAACTGTGCTTTGGGTTATTGTTTAAAAAAACTTTTTTAATTACCGTAAAATACCGTTAATCCGCCCTTCCCGATCAAACGCCCCCTCCCCACTTTATAAAGAATTTGAAATTTTCAAAAAATCCCGAGAAAGCGCCCTCCCTCCCGATTCTCAAAGGCGATTGAGAGCGAGATCAATCATTTTGAAATGAACGAATCATGAATCTTTGATGAAATGCGCGTTTTTTCAATATTTTTTAATTGATTTCACGCTTGTTTTGGCTTTTTTTTTTACTAATTTCTCCTTTTTTCGACAGAATTTACGTTTAAAAAAGAAAAAAACCCAAATTTTCTCAAGTATAGGTATTTATGATTCATTCAACGATTCATTCATTTTATGATGATTCATTCCTGTAAATTTTGTTGAACGATCGCGAAAAAATCCCGTGTAAGCGCCCTCCCCTAACTATTGTACGATTTTTCTTTTCGTTTGGGGGGGCGGATTAACGGTATTTTACGGTAATAGAATTTTCATTTTTGTGATTGTAAACATTATTTTCTGAAATAAATATTTTAAAATAAAAGTGAAAGTTTGGGGGATTTTGAAGAAAACAATATCCATCATATGCTGTTTCTTTCTAGAAAAGCATACAAAATAAAAAATGTATAAATATTATAATTTACTCAAATTATGGTAACTTGTATTAATTGTACATTTTCTGTGCCAAGTCAGGTACAATTGTATCAAGTATGATGCCAATTAAATTAATTCTTTAGTTTCAGAAACTAGATACTGTGGCACTGTTAATAAGAGCTGCAATGTGTAATGATAATAATGCATAACATTGTTTATTTATTTATCATAGTTTATGGGGATTTTTTTTTATAGTTCATTTTTAATTTTTTGGATTATTTACTATGCTTTTATTATATTTTATTTATTAATTTCTATTATTGACTAGATCGATTTTTTATATTGATTATCATTTTTATTGTATTTTTTTTTATTACTATTGCATTGATGTCATATACACACAACATTGCCATGATTTTATCCCCACCACAAATTTGGTGAAAACTTTGTTTTGAAATGTTGCTGTAAGTAATAATATATACAACCAGTGGCACAGCCAGAATTCAGTTCTGGAAGTGGGGGGGGGAGGAGAGTTTCTGATAAAGGTGTTGCCAGTTATTTGAATCACTGGTTAATGAAATCAGTGCACATTAAACTCCCTCAAATCCACACAGCATGGGACCAGAGGTTTTGCAGATTTCAGAATTTTGTGGATTTCTGGTCATTGCTTTTTTTACATTTTCTATTGATTTAATTTATTGATTAATTAATTGATTTTTACTTAATTTGAATGTTATTAACAATGAAATTGTAACTATTATGAAGGCTTACAATATAATAAAACATTGAAATAAGTAATAAACTAAAATAATAAAAATTTAGATAATTCATAACATGAATAAAATATTAAAAGCAAAGGTCAAGTTAATAATCAATAATGTATGATTAAATACTTATTATAAAGGTAAGATGGCTTTTTCATATGAAATTCATTTTATAAAGATACATCACTAAATCGTATCAAAATCACAAAATAAAGTCAGACTTAATAACCGAAAAATGTTGGTTGATACATTAATATATTTCGTAAAAAAATTGTGATTACCAGTGATATCAGCAATGTCTTATTTTTTCTAAAACAAATTTATTCTTCCATCATGAAAATGCATGAATTCAGTAATATTAATGAAAATTAAAAATTAAAATATATATGGAATTGATATAAAAATAAAAAAAGCAAATTTTGCCCCTACATCAAAATTGAAAGTTCTATTGTTTACATCTGTAAATTATGTGCAGATTTTAGAGAGTTGCAGATTTGAGGAAGTCTACTGCATTTACTGTATCAAATCATAATGCATTCCGCACTTACATTGGTCATATTTCATTTAAACAGTATTTACAATGTTACCGTTTGGAAACATAAAAGCCAGGAAACGACAATAATGAAACTATGTGTCCATCACTAAAATCGGTATTTAAGGCGTTATCCACCACATGATATTACATGACATCGAATTTGGCATTAATTAATATGAATTGTTGAAAATTTTGTTAAAATATCTTTGTTATTGTTATAGTTTTCTAAAGATAACTGGGTATGAATTGAACAGGAAATAATCATAGCATAAGATGTCTGAAAAAAGTTCAAATAATCAGTTTTCACTTAACTAATGCATGTAATATGCACTTTCACAGTTTTAAGTAAAATTTTTGCTATTTAATTAAATCACTTTGTTGAATGGAATCTGGTTCAACAAAGTGGGAGATTCAGAAATATGCAAAGAGTTTAGATATTAAATTTGGTTTTGATTCATAAAAGCAGCAATTATAGCAAAATTCCTTAGCTCTGGGAGGAATTTTAGCTCCAGAAACCTCTCCCTTGTCTGTGGCACAGTATACAACTTGTGACATTGATAATGATTATTATATTTATTATTTTGTTTACTATTTATTACTGTTTATTTATTTCTGTAACTGTTGTTTCTTTTAAAAATAAATTGTTAAAACAAAATGACATGGTTATTGTATGAGGGATAAAACTTGCAATTGCACCAATATGGTGCATGTATAACATCTGTGTCATGTTGAATTCAGGGGGGGGGAGGGGCATTACCCTCAGGAGCAATAAAATGCCCCTCACCAGGAAAATTAGAGATTTTGGGTTTTCAGTAGTCAAAAAGTTAAATCCCTCCCCCCTCCAGGAATTCCATAATGTTCACAGAACAACAAAAATTCCTAAAGGAAAAAAATGTCTGAATTCAACACTGCATCTGTGTCTTATTATTTACCATTTTTAACAATTTTATTGTACTTAATACAGTAGAGGACCTATTATCCGGAATCGTCGGGACCGAGGGCTTTCCGGATTTTGGAATTTTCCGGATTTCGGGTCTATCCGAAGCTCGACACTCCCCCCCCCCCTCCCCCGCCATAAAAAAGCACGGAAAATTTTAAAATAATAACAAAATTATAACACTGCCATCTAGAATATGAATGAAAAGTGTGTTGTATGAGAAGTTTGTAGAATAAACACTATGCTACAACTTTGACTCTTGTACTACAGTACAAAAGTCTCAAATCCGGACATCCAAAATTCAGAATTCTTCAAAATCCGTTCGTTTTTCTAATTGGCATTATATCTATCTATCTATCTATCTATACATATATATATATACATATATTACCGTAAAATACCGTTAATCCGCGCCTCCCCCCCCCCCAACGTGACGAAAAAATCGTAAAATAATTAGAGGGGGGCGCTTACACAGGATATTTCTGCGATCGTTTCACAAAATTTGCATTTTTTCCGAGATATCTGCAGGATTTTTTCGCGATATTTGACGTGATTTGCAGGGTTTTGTCGCGATATTTTCTCAAAGGCTCAAAGGCGATTGGTATTGGAATACCTACGTGGGCGTGATGCCCACGTTTACTTCCATCGAACAAGAGACGATCTAAGCAGAGTTCATCATGATGATAAAAAGAGTCTAATGTTCATCTCGCAGGCAGCTGCGGTGGTGAAGAGCAGATGATGTGCTGTCGATAGATGGTCTTTGAGCAGTTGAGTTTTAGAGACACGCCAGGGCAGGAAGGGGAAAGGGCTGACCAGTACAATAATATAAGTAAATTTAATTTTCAAACTACAATTATTTTAAATCACAGTAGTGTGAATTTACCAAATGAAAAATTGAAATCAGCGACAAGTATTAAGGTAACACAATGCAAATGATAGAAATGGAGTACACGATGCAAACAGTTAAACATAATGATGCAAGCAATTTCAATTAATAAAATTAATTTCTATGTACAAAATTAAACAACTTAAAAAAGGATAACAAAACTTTATCTATCACACAAATTAATCAAGTATTTAAAATTTTTAATCCCCAAGGTAACTAGGAACAAGTTAGGAAGGTAAATATTACCCGTTGCCAAAAGCAAGGCAGGAAGACGTCATTAGCTAAATTAGTGGGAGGATGCCAAATAAAACAAAACGAAAATGAATTTTTGAATTTGGAAAGTCCACAATGATGCGTTTAAGGGGGTTCACGCCTCCTTCTTTTCGATGGAGGTGCAAATCCGTCATCTCTACTAAGGATGACCAGCGGTCTTTTCTTTCCCTGAGTGTCGTTGACACTGTAAGGTTGGATGGATCGCAACGCATCATTGGGTATAAGAATGCGATCTCTATGAAAATTTATTGCAAGTTTTTTGATAACTTGAGCAATGGGCTTGACATTAAGATCAGCATGTATGACGTCATTCCGAACAAACGTAGTCGCCTTACAAATCCTACGCAAAACTGCATTTTGAAAGATTTGAATTTTCTGCATCTGAGTTTCACAGATCGCGATATTTTACGAATTTGCAGTTTTTTCGCGACACTTGAAAAAATTTGCGTTTTTTATGGGAATGAATCATGATGAAATGAATGAATCATGAATTTAATACTAGAAGCAATTCTTGAAAAAATTTGCGTTTTTAATAAGAAACGCAAATTCTGTCGAAAAAACGCAGAAAGATGGTGAATTATGTAAAAAAAGCCAAAAAAGCATGAAATCTATTTAAAAATCTCGAAAAAACGGACATTTCATCAAAGATTTGTGATTCATTCATTTCATAATGATTCATATCGTTCTCAATCGCCTTCATTTCCGGATTTCGGGTCCTTCCGGATTTCGGAATTCCGGATAATAGGTCCTCTACTGTAGTGTTAAATTATAGTTTTGAATGTGATTGTCTATGATAAATAGGATTAGTTCCATAATTCTAGGAAGAAATGCTGCGGCATTTATGTGTTTCAAATTAAAATGTCAAGCAATGTGGCATTAACATGCATTTTTTTTTTTTTCAGCTGGCATGATTCTGTTAATAATTTCTCTGAAAATTAAAAAAAGGATCAGTCATAAATCCAAAAATTTGGACATAAAATATATTGTGAATTTCAACAAATGATCACAAAAACAAGCTAATTTTCATTTTGTTATTTGTTCAATGAAAAAACGTCAATTTTGACAAAAAATCGCAAAAAAAGCAAATTTTGTAAAAATACCACAAAAAAACCCTCCAAATTTCATTAAAAGATTGTAAAAAAATATCCACAAATTTTGCAAAAGATTGCAAAAAAAACACAAATTATATTAAAAGGGCATGGAAAAATGCATATAGTTAGTGCCGAAGATAGATTTCCGTCTTCACTCCCCCCCTCCCTCCCACCCTCTCATTTGTAACCTTTCTAAAAAATTTATTTTGAAATGAATCAGATTTTTTTTAATACTCATATTCATCCCTATCTTAAAGATTCAGGCACCAAATCTAAAATGATGTGGATGGGCCGAAATTTTTATATCCAGGCGAGCAAAATATATTGGTCCTGCATAATATACATGCTAAAATTTTGTCCCATGCAACCAAGAAAAATCCATAAAATAAAGTCTGGGCCTGGCTTAACCAGGCTCAATTTTTCACAGAGTATCAGATTATCTTTTAATCATCATTATCCTATAATTAAAATTGTTTAAGAAATATTTTATACATATTCATGCAAATATTTTGCATACTTAAACTAACCCCGTTCCCGTAATTTTGCTAACCCGATATTTACTTCAGTTGGAGCCCGACCCAAAGCAGTATTCAGTTCTGCACCAAGGGTCTGAAATTAATATAAGATACAACATTAAAATGTTCATGCAAGAATTATTTTTTAAATATTAACAATATTGCTAAATATTTTTAAAAACAACCTGAAAATAAAACATATTCAATTGTATTGTTAAAATCTCTTGTATTTAAGAAACAACACAGTGATGGCAAGTATTTTTTTTTTTTCTTAGTAATCATTTCGTGGTTAAATGCTGTTAGAACAAAATCTTCTAATTTAAGTCTATATTTATTTCTTTGACATTGTGACAGCTGAAATGTACCAAACAGAGTGATAGAAGAAGTGGGGGAAAAAAGAAGGCAGCTGGAACGCATTCTACCTTTTCATAATTAGCATGAATCACATAATGTTTACAATCCTTATCGCTCCACATGCAAGGGAATGATAAAAGTAGGTCATCAAATTTTTTCCAGACCGACTGCTTAGAATCAAATAAAAAGTTTGATTTTGAAAATTTTATTATTCTTATAAAGCACGAATACACATAAATAATGGCTGCATTCACTATAAGTCTTTTTTAATTGTCATTTATTAATATTTAAAGAAATTATATAGCGTTTTTTTCAGTTTTTGATGAGGGGAAGAAATATTTAGAAAATGTGGAAAGTTGGTTTTTTGAACTGCATTTTCAGACAATACAGCTTAGGAAAGTCATCTACAAATAGCAGTCGCTTATAAATTAAAATGTAATACATTTATAGAAAATGGAAAAATGTGTCGATGAATTATTGCATGAATTTTCTTTTTAACTCCCCCCATCCTTTAAAAAGAGTCTGTATTTTTGATCTACAGATTCTTTTAGAAATGATTAGAATGAGAAAAATTGTGTCTTATTCAACTGACGAAATAGGATGTGATAACATTATTTTATTTGTACGTAATGCTAATTAATAAAATTATTACATTTCTTATTTATTTGTAAATAATTTTAATATGGGCATAAAAATAATTAATAGCATTTTATCCCATTCAAACATGCTATTTAAGGTACCGTATTTACTCGTGTATAGGGCGCACATGTGTATAAGGCACACCCCTACTTTACAAATAAAAAGGGTGATTTCTTAAAATCTCGTATATAACGCAAACCATAAAATTGATACGCTAGTGAAGAATGACCAAATGAATTTCAGTAAAAAAAAAAAAAAAAGTCGAAACAAACATTACAACAGACCAGAAAACAAGACAAAAATGCATTTTTAGACTTCGGGTTGTAAGAGAAAGACAGGAAATAGGAATGAATGACGGTAAAGAGAATTGCTAATTAGCGTTTAGATAGTGTCATTAGCTCTGTTGTATAAAAAACTGCAAGGAATGAAATAAATATGCAGTAATACTTCAATTAAGTAACATTTTCTTAGTTTTAATATCTTCTTTGAATAATTTCTTGTTTCATATGTATATCGTTTGACTGCATCCAACAGTAAAAAATTATTCCGTGTATAAGGCGCACCTAGGAGTTTTACCCTATTTTTTTGGAAAAAAAGTGTGCCTTATACATGAGTAAATACAGTATTTGAGTTAAAGTTGATACTCTCTTAATGCCCAATCATTCTCAAAACGCTAATAAGTATACAGAAAAGTTAACACAATTTTAACGAGATTTTTTTCTTTTAAATATTATTTATACTTGCTTGTAAATCAATAAATGTAAAAATATATATTGTTTCTAATAGAATACAGCATGCCATATCATTGTGTAGTTCACGGATCAGAGTAAATTATCCTGGCGAACCGACAGCCGAGACACTTACATTCTCAAACAAGAACAAGCATCCAGAAAACTTTAAAAAGTAGACTGATGCAACACCTCGGGAAAACTTGATAAGGACAAAATCTTCAAGGGTAATTAAGTTTATTTGAGTTTATTCTTTGAACATTGTTTGTATGGCTTTACACTATTAATGGCAAAACATAGTTTTCTTTCTTTCTTTTCTAATTCTTCCTTTGAATTTTAATAACTCATCAATTAATTATAACATGTAAAGTTGCTTTTGTTGAAATCACTGAATTATGAACCAGTTTGGGTTTTCAGTGTTAGATTGTTAGTGCTCTCATTTACTATTATTCTATATTAATTTATAGGGTAGAAGTACCAGTAATGGATACCCCTCAAAGTTTTTAGTTTATAAAATTAATAACCAATAAAAATTTAGCTTTATTTTTTTTCATAATGCTCCTGGTGTATTTTATAATCTTGAATTAACTGGTTGACACTCTTAATCAAACAATCACAAAGCAGTAAATGTCTTATATAAATATATTTTTAAATTTAAACTGTTTGCAATATTATTATTTAACTGTTTTACATATGGCATAATTTTTTTCATCTATGGCGATTAGATGAATGAATTCGTTATTTAAATATTTTCTTTCTGTTTTGATATTCAGATGTAAGTTTTATGAGGTATTTTTAATATGTCTCAGTTTCAATTTGTAATTATTTAATTCTTATTTGAAAACTTTTTTATGTTTGTAATAGTTGTGTGTAAATATTTTTTTTTTAATTAGAAGGAAATATTATTCTTTGATCATTTGGCAACAATTTTAAATAATAATCTTTTTTTTAATATGTAAATTATTTCTCTTAAAATGCTGAAAATTTGAATTTAAAATTGAAATAAATCCTCAAAAGATTAGTCAAATTAAAAAAAATAAATGTAATCTGCATGCTGGGAACTTGTAATGTATGAAATTATCTAAAAATGATTAAATTCCTACTATGCACTATGGAACTATTTATCTGGAAACCAGTTAATTGGAAAACTAATTTTCTGGAGTGATATTCCTTGTAGACTGATGTTAGAATCTTTGTAGAAAAAAGTGTCATATATGTACCAGTTTGATATGTACCACATTGCTTGAAACAATTGTATAGTTTGATAACAGGGTTATTCTCTACAATACTGCAAATTTGACCAAGCAGTCTGACTTGAATGTTACATAAGTAAATTTTCATAAAAATTGGATAAATTGCTAGTAATTGGTCAATTGTTGTAGATTTTAATAGCAGAAGAAATCGTTATAAAATTTTAAACAAAAGTACATATTCCCCATTCACTTTATCATTAACTCATAACAATAAATGTGAGGAAATGATGAAATTAAGATGTTTTTACTAATTGTCATGAAAAATGCAAAATTATGGGGAAAAAAAAAAAACTGATTCCTTAAAGAAGAACACATAATATATAATGTATGATAAAATTAAAAATTTTGAAAATTGCTAAAAATTTAGCATTCTGTGTGAGGGAATGACTGCTAATAAATATACTCCCCGATTTTCTGATTGAAAAAATTTCTAGAAAATTAACAAAAACTTGCACCACCAATTTATGTTGCTGTTATTTTACTCCCTGTCCCTAATAAACAAACTTTAGACCTTCTAATACAAGTATAAATGAATAAAAATAAAATGAAATTTAGAGCATTTATATGGCTGGGAAACACTTTTTGCACTATTGCAGAGAATAACTCAGTAGATTCCCTTAAGTCTCATAGTTTTTGACCAGAGTTGTACAGATTTAAAAAAATTATAGATTTCTAGTCTCTGTATTGTTGAAATTTTTTAGAATTACTTGATTATTCCTTAGACCAAAAAACTATCATCAAACTATAAGATTAAATGCTAATAATGGATGATCGTACAAGAAGTACCCATTTTTTATAGAATAGTTTGAATCTACTCGAAATTATAAAGAATGTTTTTAATAAGATAAAATTATTCAGTAAAATTATAAAGTAATAAACTAAACTATTAAATGTTTATTATTATTATTTTTAAGAATAAAGGCCAAGTTTTTGATTAATAATGCATAAAAATGATGAGATATTTTTTTCTTGAATTATTCAATGAAACTTGCATCATAAAGGTACACTAATAATTTACATAAAATCTTAATATATATATGTATAGGAAACAAAATTTTATTTTATGTTTACTCATAATTAATCAAAAAAGCTATTAAAAGATTTATACATAAATGTGTTTGTGGTAAAAAGATTTTAATTGAAACTGTTATCAGTTCTGTTTGAATTATTTTAAATAAATTTATGCTTGCTTCAGGAGAAAGCATAAGTTCAATCATATTAACCGGATTTCTTTATTAAAGTGTACATACAATAAAATAGAAATAAAAAGAATCTTGAATTTTCGACAATATCATCTGAAATGTATGTTTCTCTGTTTACTTCTGAAACAATCAGCAAATTTTAGGTATTCAAAGATTTTAGAGAATCTACTGTACTAAATATTTCGGTATTTATGAAAAAATAGGATAATGAATGACTTGTTTCTGTTAAATTATAGAATGTAAAAACAAAAACAATATGTTTTCATGCAAAAATTAAAATCTCAAAATAAAAATTACACTTGACAATTCAAGTTATTTTTTAAAACATTCTCAATATTTAATTTTCTAAAATACAAATCATCAAAAAATTATTTACTGGTTACATAATAGAAAACATAATAAAACTGAAAGAAGTAACAGAAATTTAATAAAAAAAAAAATAGAATAACCTAAGTGGCGTCATCTGGTTTTCAAAAATGTATTAAATAAAATTACTGGAAATATTATGCATATTTGCAAGGACTTCGTTTAATATTATGAATAGAAAAAATGAGTCTTGTTGTTTCTATATTTTTCTCTGGAGTTTGTGAAATACCCTTTAAACTTTATAATGACACAGATTCTTCAAATTGCTGCAATTTTTTTAAGCCTATATTTAATGTTTACATACATTTATGCAGAAGACTTCTTCAAATTTGCAAGGCTTGGCACAAGAAGTTGTTCGGATTTTAGAATTTTGCTGATTTCTGATCAATATTTTGTTTACATTTTTAAACAGTAATTTGAATGTAATCAATAATGGAAATCAAAACTATAATGTTGTATAGTGAACCATAATAATGAATGATAACAATAAAATATTAAAATAAGTAATAAACTAAAATGATAAAAATTTACATACTTTTTTAACGATTAAAATAGCAAAGGTCAAGTTAATAATCAATAATGTGTGATTAAATATTCATTATAAAGCTTACATGTACTTTTCCTAAATTATTTATTGAAGCTTGCCTCATAAAGATACATTACTATTCACATCAGAATAAAAAAAATAAAGGAAATATTTTTCGGGTTTAGCCAGACCTAATTAACAAAAAAGCTTGATTAATACATAAATATATTTGGTAAAAAGATTGAGATTACAATAATATCAGACATACCTTGATTTTTTTTTTTTTCAAAAATAAATTTATTCTTCCTTCATGAAAAAAACATGAATTCAATAATATTAACAAAAATTACAAATTAAAATATATATGGAATTTATATAAAACTAACAAAGTCAAATTTTGTCCCTATATTTGCACTGAATGTTTCATTGTTTACATCCGTAAATTATGCGTGGATTTTAGAGAATTGTGGATTTGAGGGAGTCTACTGTATCTGCCTATGTCTTATGACTCAATAAAGAGCATTAGGTTCCTTACAATTTCCTGTTACCATTGATATTTATTGTGTCCCTTAAGAAATTCAATTATTACATTTGAAATACTTACATTTTGTTTGTAAATGCAATAACTTTCAAAATATCTGTTTGCTTATGATTTAATTTAACTTTTCTATTACATGCAGTTAAATACATAAACTGTTCTTAGTAGTCTTTTATTTTAAAAAATTCAAATAATCTATTATTTAAAAAAAAAAAATCAATTAATACATTGCTGCACTGAATATTGGCATATTAAAGTTATTCTTTAGTGATTTTTTTTTAGTTTAAATTCATTGATTTTACTACCTTTAAATTTTAGAATGGCAACATTCGTTCATTTGTACAATTTGCGAAACTGGTTGACAGTTAAGAGGCTACATCGGTGAAATCGAAACTTAGAATCCTCTCACAAACACATGACTGTTGCCAACACGAAGGCGTATCCCAAACTGAAAGATTGACACTTTAAAAGACCAATGATATTTAAAAAGCGTCTAATTGACACGAAAAATGGTCATTTCAGAGTACAAGTTTACACACCTCTTCCCCCCAGGCAAATAACGGGGGACGAGCTCGGTATCCGATGGGGGAAAAGTGATTAGCAAAACAGGAAATGAGGGTTAAAGATAAGAAATCTTGTATCTCAGGTCTGATAGAGAGAAACTAAATGTACCTTGCAAAAATTTGGGTAGCAGAATTTTCTTCATTTATTTATGCAGAAGTCAGCATGGAAAAAGAAAGACTTCCAACACAATTTCGTAAGGCTAAATTTTCTGTAGCCAGAAAACAACAAAATTTTTAGAATTATCATTATTTATTTTTTTTTTTATATATATATTTTGAGACCCGTTGCGGTAGCACTTTATTTATAAAATGCGTCTTAGGGTAGGCATTTATAAAGATATTTATAAAGATATTTCATCTGCATTTTAAAAATTTTGTAGGACAATTTTTTTTTTTTTTTTTTTTTTTTTTTTTTTTTTTTTGGACAACCGAGAGCGATTTGTACGAGGCCTTTTTCGATTGGTTGAAGATATTTTAAAGAGACTACTTCAGTCGAGGGGAAAAAAAAACAATAGCGATCGGTAGTCTTATGGTAGAAATTTATAAAGATATCTTGTCAGAGTTTTAATGAATTTAAGTGACATTTTGCATTGGATAACCTAGATCGATGTGTACAAAAACCGTTCTCAACATTTTTGGTTTTGTCTATGGATATTTTAAAAGACCATTTCAGTCAAACGAAACAATACACTCGCTAATGATAATATAACGGTAAAAATTTATAAAGATATCTCTTCAGCATTATAATATTTTAAGCTTTTTTTTCTTTCGATAGCTGAGATTCCAACTATACAAAGACCTTTTTCTATTTTTTCGAATTTATTTACGGATATTTTAAAGAGGCTACTTCAGTAAAGCGAAACCCTATGGTAGAAATTTTTAAAGATATCTCGTCTACATTTTAATATTTTAAATGATTTTTTTGGCATAAAATAGCTGAGATCCTATGGTACAAAGACCGTCTTATACTTTTTCGATTTTGCTTACAGATTTTTTAAAGAGGCTACTTCAGTAAAGTGAAATCCAATTGTAGAAATTTATAAAAATATCTCTTCTACATTTAAACATTTTTAAATGATTTTTTTTTTGTCATGGGGTAGCTGAGATCTTTCGGTACAAAGACCGTTTTGTACATTTTCGACTTTGTTTAGTGGAATTTTAAAAAAGCTACTTCAGTCAAGTGAAATCCAATGGTAGAAATTTATAAAAATATCTCTTCTACATTTTAATATTTTTAAATGATTTTTTTGGCATTGGATAGCTCTGCTCTTTCGGTACAAACATAGTTTTGTACTTTTTGATTTTGTTTACAGTTGTTTTAAAGAGGCTACTTCAGTCAAATGAAATCCAATGGTAGAAATTTATAAAAATATCTCTTCTACATTTTAATATTTTTAAATGATTTTTTTTGTCATGGAATAGCTGAGATCTTTAGGTACAAAGACCGTTTTGTACTTTTTCGACTTTTTTTTAGGAGAATTTTAAAAAAGTCCTTCCGGCAATGCCGGGAGGAAGAGGTAGCTTTCATATACTTATATATATATATTTATTTATTTTAAAGTAAGTTACATTGTTCAAAAATACTAAACTCAAATTAGTGGAAATAATCTTATAAAATTAGTGATTTTATAAGATTGAATACTAGTTTTTGTCGAGACTGAATATTAATAGGAATTTTTAGAAATTAGTCATCTTTTATTCAACCTGGTTTTATTTTAAGCGACTTAGAGAGTCACCAAATCCCACGATATCATAAAGTGTATGCCATTTTAAAGCAACATGATGGATTGTTCAGATAAGACCGTTTCAAAATGTCAGCCATAAGCAAAATTCAAAGTGCTATAACTCAATCATTTTTTAAGATATAGACATAATAAAAAGTGTTCTGGAATCGTTGTTTCAAGTTTTAACAGGTAAAGGAAAAATATTTTTCAACTTTTAATTTTTTCGCATTTAATTTTAAATTTTAAATTTTTAAAAATTTTTTAAATGGCCACCATTTTGAAACAAAATGGTGGATGATGCTGGCCAACGAACTCGATCGAGACATTTGTATGTACTATGTACATACAAAGTTTCATTGAAATCGGTTCATAAATACGCATGTTATCACGTGACAAAAATCAGATCATTTCAAAATGTCAGCCATAAGAAAAATTCAAAGTGCTATAACTCAATTATTTTGTAAGATATAGATAAAATAAAAAGTGTTCTGGAATTTTCGTTTTAAGTTCTAATACGTAAAGGAAAAATATTTTTTAAATTTTGATTTTTTCGCATTAAATTTTAAATTTTAAATTTTTTTAAAAATTTAAAATGGCCACCATTTTGAAACAAAATGGCGGATGATGCTGGCCAACGAACTCGGTCGAGACATTTGTATGTACTATGTACATGCCAAGTTTCGATGAAATCGGTTCATAAATACGCGTGTTATTACGTGACAAAAATCAGATCGTTTCAAAATGTCAGCCATAAGAAAAATTCGAAGTGCTATAACTCAATCATTTTTTAAGATATAGACAAAATAAAAAGTGTTCTGGAATCTTTGTTTTAAGTTCTAACACGTAAAAGAAAAATATTTTTCAACTTTTAATTTTTTCGCATTTAATTTTAAATTTTAAATTTTTTAAAAAAAATTTAAATGGCCGCCATTTTGAAACAAAATGGCGGATGATGCTGACCAACGAACTCGGTCGAGACATTTGTATGTACTATCTACATACCAAGTTACATTCAAATCGGTTCATAAATACGTTAGTTATCGCATGACAAAAATCAGATATATATGTCAACATTTGAACGAAGGGTGGTTTTGGGGTCTGGGGGTCATGATCGGTGAAAATATACCAAAATTTTCCGGAAGTGCTTTCCTCCGCACGGCTGCAATAGGTAGCTTTTTACTTTTTGTAATGAAAGCTACCTAAAAGTTACTTCAGTCAAGAGAAATCCAATGGTAGAAATTTATAAAAATATCTCTTCTACTTTTTAGTATTTTTGAATGATTTTTTTGTCATTGGATAGCTGAGATCTTTCGGTGCAAACACCGTTTTGTACTTTTTTTATCTTGTTTACAGGTGTTTTAAAGAGGCTACTTCAGTCAAGCAAAATCCTATAGTAGAATTTTATAAATATCTTTTTTACATTTTAAGATTTTAAAATGATTTTTTTGTATAGGATATCTCAGATCTTTCGGTACAAAGACTTTTGTACTTTTTTGACTTTGTTTAGCAGAATTTTAAAAAAGCTACTTCAGTCAAGTGAAATCCAATGGCAGAAATTTATAAATTTATCTCCTCTACATTTTAATATTTTTAAATGATTTTTTTGGCTTTGGATAGCTCTGATCTTTCGGTACAAACACCGTTTTGCACTTTTTTGTTTACGGATGTTTTAAAGAGGCTATTTCAATCAAGTAAAATCTAATAGTAGAAATTTATAAAAATATCTCTTCTACATTTTAATATTTTTAAATGTTTTTTTTTTTTTTTGTCATGGGATAGCTGAGATTATTTGGTACGAAGACCGTTTTGTACTTTATCGACTTTGTTTAGGGGAATTTTAAAAAAGCTATTTAACTCAAATGAAATCCAAATATAGAAATTTATAAAAATATCTCTTTTACATTTTAATATTTTTAAATGATTTTTTTGGCATTAGATATCTCAGATCTTTCGGCACAAATACCGTTTTGTACTTTTTCGAGTTTGTTTAGGGGAGTTTAAAAGAAATATTTCAGTCAAGTGAAATCCAATTGTAGAAATTTATAAAAATATCTCCTCTACATTTTAATATTTTTAAATGATTTTTTTGTCATGGGATAGCTGACATCTTTCGGTACAAAGACCATTTTGTACATTTTCGACTTTGTTTAGTGGAATTTTAAAAAAGCTACTTCAGTCAAGTGAAATCCAATGGTAGAAATTTATAAAAATATCTCTTCTATACATTTTAATATTTTTAAATGATTTTTTTTTTGTCATTGGATACCTTAGATCTTTCTGTACAAAGACCGTTTGTGCTTTTTCGACTTTTTTAAAGAGAATTTTAAAAAAGCTACTTCAGTCAAGAGAAATCCAATGGTAGAAATTTATCAAAATATCTCTTCTACATTTTAATATTTTTAAATGATTCTGTTGTCATGGGATAGCTGAGAACTTTCGGTACAAAGACCGTTTTGTACTTTTTTTTAATTTTGTTTACAGGTGTTTTAAAGAGGCTACTTCAGCCAAGTGAATTCCAATGGTAGAAATTTATAAAAATATCTCGTCTACATTTTAATATTTTTAAATGATTCTTTTGTCATGGGATAGCTAAGATCTTTCGGTACAAAGACCGTTTTGTACTTTTTAGACTTTTATTAGGGGAATTTTGAAAAAGCTACTTCTGTCAAGTAAAATCCAATGGTAGAAATTTATAAAAATATCTCTTCTATATTTTAATATTTTTAAAATATTTTTTGTCATGGGATAGCTGAGTTCTTTCGGTACAAAGACCGTTTTTTACTTTTTAACTTTTATTAGGGGAATTTTAAAAAAGCTACTTTTGTCAAGTGAAATCCAATGGTAGAAATTTATAAAAATATCTCTTCTACATTTTAATATTTTTAAATGATTGTTTTGTCATTGGACAACTAACATCTTTCGGTACAAAGACCGTTTTGTACTTTTACGACTTTGTTTAGGGGAATTTTAAAAAAGCTACTTCAGTCAAGAGAATTCCAATAGCAGAAATTTATAAAAATATCTCGTCTACATTTTAATATTTTTAAATGATTCTGTTGTCATGGGATAGCTAAGATCTTTGGGTAAAAAGACCGTTTTGTACTTTTTCGACTTTGTTTACAGGTGTTTTAAAGAAGCTACTTCAGTCAAGTGAAATCCATTGGTAGAAATTTATAAAAATATCTCTTCTACATTTTAATATTTTTAAATGATTTTTTTGTCATTGGATAGCTGAGATCTTTCGGTACAAAGGCCGTTTTGTACTTTTTTTTTATTTTGTTTACAAGTGTTTTAAAGAGGCTACTTCAGCCAAGTGAATTCCAATGGTAGAAATTTATAAAAATACCTCGTCTACATTTTAATATTTTTAAATGATTCTTTTGTCATGGGATAGCTAAGATCTTTCGGTACAAAGACCATTTTGTACATTTTCGACTTTGTTTAGTGGAATTTTAAAAAAGCTACTTCAGTCAAGTGAAATCCAATGGTAGAAATTTATAAAAATATCTCTTCTATACATTTTAATATTTTTAAATGATTTTTTTTTTGTCATTGGATACCTTAGATCTTTCTGTACAAAGACCGTTTGTGCTTTTTCGACTTTTTTAAAGAGAATTTTAAAAAAGCTACTTCAGTCAAGAGAAATCCAATGGTAGAAATTTATCAAAATATCTCTTCTACATTTTAATATTTTTAAATGATTCTGTTGTCATGGGATAGCTGAGAACTTTCGGTACAAAGACCGTTTTGTACTTTTTTTTAATTTTGTTTACAGGTGTTTTAAAGAGGCTACTTCAGCCAAGTGAATTCCAATGGTAGAAATTTATAAAAATATCTCGTCTACATTTTAATATTTTTAAATGATTCTTTTGTCATGGGATAGCTAAGATCTTTCGGTACAAAGACCGTTTTGTACTTTTTAGACTTTTATTAGGGGAATTTTGAAAAAGCTACTTCTGTCAAGTAAAATCCAATGGTAGAAATTTATAAAAATATCTCTTCTATATTTTAATATTTTTAAAATATTTTTTGTCATGGGATAGCTGAGTTCTTTCGGCACAAAGACCGTTTTTTACTTTTTAACTTTTATTAGGGGAATTTTAAAAAAGCTACTTTTGTCAAGTGAAATCCAATGGTAGAAATTTATAAAAATATCTCTTCTACATTTTAATATTTTTAAATGATTGTTTTGTCATTGGACAACTAACATCTTTCGGTACAAAGACCGTTTTGTACTTTTACGACTTTGTTTAGGGGAATTTTAAAAAAGCTACTTCAGTCAAGAGAATTCCAATAGCAGAAATTTATAAAAATATCTCGTCTACATTTTAATATTTTTAAATGATTCTGTTGTCATGGGATAGCTAAGATCTTTGGGTAAAAAGACCGTTTTGTACTTTTTCGACTTTGTTTACAGGTGTTTTAAAGAAGCTACTTCAGTCAAGTGAAATCCATTGGTAGAAATTTATAAAAATATCTCTTCTACATTTTAATATTTTTAAATGATTTTTTTGTCATTGGATAGCTGAGATCTTTCGGTACAAAGGCCGTTTTGTACTTTTTTTTATTTTGTTTACAAGTGTTTTAAAGAGGCTACTTCAGCCAAGTGAATTCCAATGGTAGAAATTTATAAAAATACCTCGTCTACATTTTAATATTTTTAAATGATTCTTTTGTCATGGGATAGCTAAGATCTTTCGGTACAAAGACCGTTCTGTACTTTTTAGATATTTTTAGGGGAATTTTAAAAAAGCTACTTCAGTCAAGTGAAATCCATTGGTAGAAATTTATAAAAATATCTCTTCTACATTTTAATATTTTTAAATGATTTTTTTTGTCATTGGATAGCTGATATCCTTCGGTACAAAGACCGTTTTGTACTTTTTCGACTTTGTTTAGGATAATTTTATAAAGCTACTTCAGTCAAGTGAAATCCAATGGTAGAAATTTATAAAAATATCTCTTCTACATTTTAATATTTTTAAATTATTTTTTGTCATTGGATAGCTAAGATCTTTCGGTACAAAGACCGTTTTGTACTTCTACGACTTTGTTTAGGGGAATTTTAAAAAAGCTACTTCAATCAAGTGAATTCCAATGGTAGAAATTTATAAAAATATCTCGTCTACATTTTAATATTTTTAAATATATTCTGTTGTCATGGGATAGCTAAGATCTTTCGGTACAAAGACCGTTTTCTACTTTTTTCGACTTTGTTTACAGGTGTTTTAAAGAGGCTACTTCAGTCAAGTTAAATCCATTGGTAGAAATTTATTAAAATATCTCTTCTACATTTTAATATTTTTAAATGTTTTTTTTGTCATTGGATAGCTGAGATCTTTCCGTACAAAGACCGTTTTGTACTTTTTTTTTATTTTGTTTACAGGTGTTTTAAGGAGGCTGCTTCAGCCAAGGGAATTCCAATGGTAGAAATTTATAAAAATATCTCGTCTACATTTTAATATTTTTAAATGATTCTGTTGTCATGGGATAGCTAAGATCTTTCGGTACAAAGACCTTTTTGTACTTTTTCGACTTTGTTTACAGGTGTTTTAAAGAGGCGACTTCAGTCAAGTGAAATCCATTGTAGACATTTATAAAAATATCTCTTCTACATTTTAATATTTTTAAATGATTTTTTTGTCATTGCATAGCTGAGATCTTTCGGTGTGAAGACCGTTTTGTACTTTTTTGGTTTTGTTTGCAGGTGTTTTAGTTAGGCTACTTCAGTCGAGTGAATTCCAATGGTAGAAATTTATAAAAATATCTCTTCTACATTTTAATATTTTAAAATGATTTTTTTGTCATTTGATAGCTAAGATCTTTCGGTACAAAGACCGTTTTGTACTTTTACGACTTTGCTTAGGGGAATTTTATAAAAGCTACTTCAGTCAAGTGAAATCCAATGGTAGAAATTTATAAAAATATCTCTTCTACATTTTAATATTTTTAAATGATTTTTTTGTCATTGGATAGCTAAGATCTTTCGTTACAAAGACCGTTTTGTACTTTTACGACATTGTTTAGGGGAATTTTAAAAGAGCTACTTCAGTCTAGAGGTCTGCACGGGCCGGAATTTCCAGGCCCGGGCCCGGCCCGGCCCGTTTAAATTTTTATATTTTAGGCCCGGCCCGTACAAAAATCTGCGAAAACAGGCCCGGCCCATCCCGTTTTGGCCCGTTACAATTTCTACGATTTCTAAAAAATTCCAATTTTTATCATATAACTAAGATTCCTTTAAAGAATACTGCATACATATCTATGGAATGATTTTACAGTATATTTTACAGCAAATACACATTAACAACATTAATGATTACTTAGATTCTTAGGCTTTCAAAATTCGAATAAAGATTCATTAAAAAATTAATATGGCTTAGAATATAAGAAAAAAGAAAGAAAGCTAAAAACATGGTTAATTTTGAAGCTGTTTAATAAAATAAGATTTATAAATATATTTCTATATCATTTTATTATAGATTTCAAATCTAAATTCATTCTTAAATTCAAAGGAGCTCCTTTCTGATACATTTCTAAATTCATTTTTTTTCTCAGAAACGCATAAGATTAGCAGATATCTTTATTCAGAAACTATATAAACGAATGACGTTATCCATTTTTTGATACAAGCAATTTAAGAATATTGCAAACAAATAAAATACTGTGATAATTAGCGTTTTGAATAGAATTTCCGGAAGCAATAGCAAGGGAAGGGAGAAAAACCTGTAATCATTTGAGAAACTATTATAACTCAACAAGGTTATACAAGTATTTTATTTACAAAAAATGAAAAACGCTATTCGATTCCAAATCCCTTCAATAGTTAGGCTTATCACTTTTATACTTTTACAATTTAAAATTAATCAGAAAATGCGTCAAACTTTCGCATTATTCAGAAATTAATTTAAAAATCATCAAAAAGTATATATCCGAAGACTAAGCTAACATAAGTTCTTTATCGCTGTTAATAATTTTACAAATAATGTTTTCTGCCAATAATTAAGTCTAGTACCGGTCCGACCAGTCTATATGTAGAAAAATAGTGCAAGCGTGATCTCGGATCGGTATGAGTCAGCTAAAACAATATTAAAACGGGTTACACATAATGTAATTTTCCGATGCCGATACACTATGCATTTTTATATTGATGCTGTCAAACTAGTGGCTGGCCACATTTATACTTATTCTCGTTAAAACCATTTTCGTTGAAAATAGCTCATATTTTATCGTTTCTGCTTAAATCTTCAGAACGGGACGGTAGGCCCGAAATTTTTTTTTATCAGCCCGGCCCGGCCCGTCTGGCCCGTTCAATTTTTTTGCCGGCCCGTCCCGGCCCGTTTATGTTGTTTGTCGGCCCGGCCCGTTGAAAAAACTATTCTAAATCTGCCGGCCCGGCCCGTGAGAAAATTCGAAACGATTCCGCCGGCCCGGCCAGGCCCGGGCCCGTGCAGACCTCTACTTCAGTCAAGTGAATTACAATGGTAGAAATTTATAAAAATATCTCGTCTACATTTTAATATTTTTATATGGTTCTTTTGTCATGGGATAGCTAAGATCTTTCGGTACAAAGACCGTTTTGTACTTTTTAGACTTTTATTAGGGGCATTTTAAAATAGCTACTTCTGTCAAGTGAAATCCAATGGTAGAAATTTATAAAAATATCTCTTCTACATTTTAATATTTTTAAATTAATTTTTGGCATTCGATATCTCAGATCTTTCGGTACAAAGACCATTTTGTACTTTTTCGTCTTTGTTTAGGAGAATTTTAAAAAAGCTATTTCAGTCAAGTGAAATTCAATTGCATAAATTTATAAAAATATCTCATCTACATTTTAATATTTTTAAATGATTTTTTGGCATTGGATAGCTGAAATTTTTCGGTTCAAAGACCGTTTTGTATTTTTTTGATTTTGTTTACAGGTGTTTTAATGAGGCTACTTCAGTCAAGTGAATTCCAATGGTAGAAATTTATAAAAATATCTCTTCTACATTTTAATATTTTTAAATAATTTTTTTGTCATTGGATAGCTGAGATCTTTCGGTGTGAAGACCGTTTTGTACTTTTTTGGTGTTGTTTACAGGTGTTTAAAGAGGCTACTTCAGTCAAGTGAAATCCTATAGTAGAAATTTATAAATGTATCTTTTCTACATTTAAATCTTTTTAAATGATTTTTTGGCATTGGATATCTGAGAGCTTTCGGTACAAAGACCGTTTTATATTTTTTCGATTTTGCTATGGGGGTTTTAAAGGGGCTTACTTCAATCAAGCGAAATCCTATGAAGTTTTGAAGTTCATATAAATATATATTTTTCTCTTCTACATTTTAATATTTTTAAATGATTTTTTTAGCATTGAATGTTAGAAATTTATAAAGATATCTCGTCTACAAGTAAATATAAACTGATGATTACCTCAATCAAGCAAAATCCCATGGTAGAAATTTATAAAGATATCTTTAAGATCATTTAAAAGTCATTTCTAAAGATCATTTTAATACTTGTAATTTTTGTTTCATTATATAACTGATATCTTTCTTTACAAGGAACGTTTTATATCTTTTCGACTTTGTCACGGGTATTTTATAATTACTTGCTTCAATAGAGGTAAATCACATTTTAGAAATTTTTAAAGATATCTCGTTTGTATTTTAATTGTCTTTAAACTATTTTTCGGGGGGGGGGGCATTAGATATCGGAGATTTCTCTGTACAAAGACCTTTTTACATTTTTTAGATTTTTTTCGGGTATTTTAAAGTGGCTTACTTGAATAGAGAGAAATCCCATTATAGAAATTTATAAAGATATCTCGTCAACTTTTTAATTTTTTAAATGATTTTTTTAGCATTGAATTTCTGAGATATTTCTGTACAAATACCTCTTTATATTTTTTTCGATTTTTTTACGGGTATTTTAAAGGTGTTTACTCCAATGAAGCGAAATCCTATGACAGAAATTTGTAGAAATATCTCGTCTATATATTAATAATCTTTTTTATATTGAACAGCTGAGATCTTTCTGTACAAAGACCGTATTACAATTTTTGATTTCGATACAGGTATTTTAAAGTGACTTACTTTAGTCAAGCGAAATCCCATTGTAGAAATTTATAAAGATATCTCGCCTACATTTAAAAAAAAAATTTTTTTTTCTCTTACATTGAATAGCCTTTACGATTTCATTTATTTTAAAGAGGCTACTGCAGTTAAACGAAACAATGCCTTCGCTTTAAAGCTAATGCTGTGAAAGAAATTTATAAAAGTTTATCGTCTGTGTTTTAATAGTTTTAAGTATTTTTTTTTCTTACTTTGCCTAGTTGATATCGATTTGCACAAAGGCCATTTTCTATTTTTCGATTTATTTTACAGGTATTAAAAAAAAAAAAAAAAAAAAAAAAAAAAAAAAAAAACAACTTTAATCAAGCGAAACAATTTACTGGCTTATAATAATTCTTTCGACGATAATCCAACGGTCGAAATTTATAAATAAATCTCGTCTGCATTTTAATATTTTTCCCCCTTTAGTAGCTCAGAGCGATCTCTTCAAAGGCCTTTTTCTACTTTTTTAATTTTCTTTACAGAACAGTTTCATTTTCGGAACCGTTTTCAAAAGTGATATTATCCTCATATTTAAAATCTACAATCAGTATCGAAAAAAGTAAAAAGCGGCCTCTATACTAACCATCATCAGCTATACTATGCAGAAAAAAAAATAATTAAAAATTGGAATGAAAATATGGCATCTTTATTAAAATCTTCCGTAGGTTTAGTATAATTGAGTTTGTCTTTTCGCGTGATTGAAAAAACCGTTATTCTAAAATTTAGATCAGTTAGACTATGATAGGCTTTGGAATATATACGTATTATTTAGTTAAAATAGTATAAGAACTTTAAAAATCATTCGTTTATCTTTCTGAAAGGGAAAAAGAAAGGAAAGACAATTTATATACAATAAAGCATAAATATATCATTTACGGATGTGAATTTTACCGCAATAGAATATATTTGCTAAAGTATTGTAAATTAGTCATAATTTTCGATAGAAGTGTCAAAATAAATATATTTCTATCTTTTAAATTAGTGTTATCCAATTTAATCATGAATTGCATAATAATTACTTTATATTTTAGAGTGGGTATACTGCAAACTTTTATTGATTAAAATAGAAATATTTATGAAATATTTATGAAAAGGAACATTTAAACTAATTCATTAAGAATTGTCTAAAAGAATGACACAAAAAAAAAGATATAGAAAAATTTAATACAAATGTATTTATTCGCGAATATATCTATTCATTTTTAATGTCAGAACCATTGTTATTTTCTTTCTGCCCTTTCTTCTTTTCCCTTTGTCGACTGCAGATGACAAAAAGTTAATTCTGTTATGTTTTATGAATTAACGAATATATCACTTTGATGTTGTACGCAATTAAAGAATCTTTTTTAGAAATTAAACATCAAATATATGGAAGAAAAATAATAAAAATGGTAAATGTGTTTTTATTCGAAATCAATAATGCTTTTAAAGTACATTTGAGATTAGATGCCTAGTTAAACAAACTTTTTGAAATCAACATGTATTTACATCATTTCTGAAATTCATTTCTGATCGAACTTCTTGCGTGAGATATCATGCATTCAGAAAAGGATGTTTTTATTTTTTCATCCTAAAGCAGCAAACAACATTTTACTAATAGCCACAGGCAAGATTTTACACCTTCGTCCCTGTAAGACTCCCTACAGGGTAAACCCATATCGTCTTTCACCCTAATTACTTTTAAGGCGTCTCCCTTTTAAAGGCGGAGTTAAACACCATTTTCGACCATTTTAAACCAAAGTGCTTCAACTTTTTATACAAATAGCATAGATTAAATTTTTTAAAAAATCAAAATAAAAAACATTTTCTGAAAGCTAAATAATTAAACTCTGCATGCTGTTTTATCAAATTTTAAAATGTCAAACAGATTTTTCGTAATAAGACATTAAAGGTGAATTTTAAAGACTAGAAAATAACGCACTTGTATCGCCTTAAAATTCAAAAAAGAAATAAAATTTCAGAATGACGTGCATACTTTAAACCTACAGGTTTTCAAAACAACAAAAATTATTAAATTTGAGCAAAATGCAAAGGAATGAAAGCGATAAATTTCTTCCATTGAAATAACATTAGCCGTTCTATCTCGGAGCGTTACTGATGTAGGGCCTTAAGGATCAAATTGGTATAAATGGCGCTACGCGCCATACACACCACAACACTATCTCATGAGAAAACATGAGATGAGAGAGAGAGAGAGAACACTGGTTGACAGGATAACCAAGTAATTTATCATCGATATTTATTGTGTTCCTTAATAAATTCGATTATTACATTTAACATACTTACATTTATATAAGTATTAATTAATATGCAACTATTAACATCTGAAATATTTGCTAATCTTAAAGTACATTTTCTGTTTGTGTAACAATGTATCTGTTCATTTAGTTTCTAATATGTAATGTCAAATAAAACATCTGAATTTCTATCCTAAATCTTTAAAAGTCTGTTAAGAAATTCTGAGACTACTTCAATTTTGAAAATGATGAAATAAATGAGGATTCTAATTCTCATTTTAACATATTAAAAATGAACATCGTTATTACAGTTAAATTTTAGTAAATTTGAATAATGTAATTAAAGGTTAAATAAGCTAAAATATTGGAAATGAATATAGTTATCCAGAACAGTCAAATTTGAATTTTTTTTCATCAGAAAATAAGATTTCTTGCCACTTTCATAACATAACATTTTAATATCAATTAAATTTTTCCTCACAATGACAAAATGTTATTGGGTCATTCCACGTGAAATCAACCAATTTAAGGAAAACTTGTTGCATCATAGTCACAGATTTTTTTTTCATTTTTATCATAGACAGACATAGTACTGAAACCCTCAAATCTGAAATTTAAAAGTAATTTTCACAATATTGGCCGAGATATGGCCATTTGAAAACTGGCCATTTTTACGAAATGGCGGCCATCTTGGAATTGTATCACTGTCTAAATATGGCCATAACTTGACAACTAATGGCTCAAATTTTATATATCTGGTACCAATTTGAAGCTATTTGTACAAAGAATGATTATTTCACATCAAAACAATAATAAATTTTCATTTTTTTACTTTTTATTATGTGCAAAGTGAAAATTTCACCCCAAAAAAGGGCAGATTGTAATGGCTCATAAAAAAAATGAATCATCATGAATTTTTCTGAAACTTGGTAAAAACGTTGCTCCATCTGTGTGCTTTAAATAAAAAAAAATTGGAAAGGTAAAATTTGTTGTTTTAAAATAAATGGTTTTTTACACATAAGGTGTCATTAACCAAATAATGATATTTTTAGAATCTGTAAGCATTCCTGATTCAAAAAATAATGGTTAAAATAAAATTTTCTAACATCTAAATTAATGTAAAAGTATAATCAAAACCTCATTTGTACTAATTTTGTAGGAATCTGCCCCCAGCCCCCCTCCTCCCCCCCCCAAAAAAATAGACAATTCAAAAAATTTTACACTGAAAAAGATAAGAAAATAATTAAGGAATATAATGTATAATTATAAAATACCTATAAATGCAGTGCATATATATATATATATATATATATGTATATATATATATATGATAATTTACTTCACATATAGGGGCGAGTGGGGTGGAATGGGACAGTAGGTTTTTCTCTTTATGTATCATTCTAAATATTTCATCAATCACACATTAGGTGAAGTAATGGTACCCCAATCTTCAGTTGAAAAAAGTAGCTGATTTACATAAGCTTGCAATTATATAAAGAAAAAGATTATTTCAAAAATGAAAAGTAAATTTAGTTCATATGATTTTTATGCTTTCTGTATAATGATTTGATTATGCATAGATGTAACAGTTTCTCTATATATGGAACATTATACTGTAAAATTAGAGAGGTAAAATTTGTTGTTTTAAAAATGGTTTTCTACATATAAGATGTCATTGACCCAAATAATGATTATTTTAAAATCTGTAAGTATTCTTAATTTAAGAAATATTGGTTAAAATGAAATTTTTCTAGCATCTAAATTAAAGTATTTATATTATATAATTCAATAAAGAAATATCAATTTGCAGTTATTTACACTAAATGTTCATTTTTACAGTTTACTTTTTATTTCATTTCATTCAAAATATGATAATATAATTCTCAAAACATATTTACATAAATATTTTAAATACCTTACTATGGAATGCATGAAAAAAAAGGCACATAATATTTTCTCCAGAAATGTTGGAGAAATACTAGCTGTAAATTACAGAGTTAAATTATTCAATTATTTAAATACAATAAATATATATAAATGAGTTAATTGAGTTGACATTTGTTATTTTTTGTTCACACTGAGTTAAAATTTATATGAACAAAAATCTAGATATGATGAGACAAAAAAATAAATAACAATAATATAATACAAATCCAGGGCAAAACATTGAATATGATGAGAAATAAGCCAAAGTTTAAAATTACACATGGAACAAATCTAGACAAAATAAGAACAAAATATTTACTTACATGCATATAACTTTATAATATAGCAGTTTTTTCTTCAGATTTAAGCTAAAATGGATTTAATTAGTTTTAAAGTTTAAAAATAATGCTTGAATTGTTCGAGTTTCCTCTGGTGGAACAGTATATGTTCTTCCTGTAGCAGTTAAAGGAATAGACACTTCTTTTATTATTTGTTCATACGGAATCCAACAAACATCTGGGGATTTTGGCCATGAATAGGAAGAATTGGGGCCATTAGGATGCATGAACATAATTTTATAGTCGTTCAGTTCCTCACAGTAATCTAAAATTTTCCCAATCCACCAATTTATCCCATATATACATGCAACATATTGTTCACTTTTAAATGTCAATGGTCTGACAATTTCACTGATTCCCAAAGTAGCAATAAATTTTGTTGATGAACTGTCTGACACCCTGGAAACCAGTATTTGGCAATCATTGATTGGTGCAAAGCAGTGATTCAGTCTTGTTCCTATGATTGTATCTGCTTTTGCATACCTACCTGCTAATTGACTGTTTGCGGTTTCAATTTCAGATTTTGTTACAAAAAAACTTTCAATTCCTTTAACAGATTCTTTTGCAAAATTATAGAGATCAAATGCATTTAATATACCATCTTTAAATGGTCGCTGAAGACTTGCTTTGGTAGCCAAGCGCTTTATAGTGCCACCTATACCATCACAAGCTCCTTTTCCATGGCATGAGGCAAAAAAATGCCATTCAGCTTTCACTCCATGGTCTTTTTCATGATGACAGAGATTAGTAAAATTAAGAAGCAGATGAAGTACAGCAGCAATCTTTTATTTAAATTGCATCAGCTCATATAGAACATGATGCAAGATAGCATCATACTTTGAATTATAGCCAATTAAGAAGCAGATGAAGGTACAGTAGCAATCTTTTCTTTAAATTTCATCAGCTTATGTAGAACATGATGCAATATTACATCAGCTTATAGAAACATAATGAAATTTTTACATCATGTTTTGAATTCAAAATTTAAAATTTTGAATTCATGTTTTGATTCTTGAAATAATCTTTTTCTTTATATAATTGCAAGCTTGTGTAAATTAGCTACTTTTTTCAACTGAAGATTGGGGTACCATTACTTTATCTAATATGTGATTGATGAAATATTTAGAATGATACATAAAGAGAAAAACCTACTGTCCCATTCTACCCCACTTGCCCCTATATGTGAAGTAAATCACCATATGTATGCATTGCATTTATAGGTATTTTATAATTATACATTATATTCCTTAATTATTTTCTTATCTTTTTCAGTGTAAAATTTTTTGAATTGTCTAAATTTTTTTTTTTTGGAGGGGGGGGGGGGGGGCTGGGGGCAGATTCCTACAAAATTAGTACAAATGAGGTTTTGATTATACTTTTACATTAATTTAGATGTTAGAAAATTTTATTTCAACCATTATTTTTTGAATCAGGAATGCTTACAGATTCTAAAAATATCATTATTTGGTTAATGACACCTTATGTGTAAAAAACCATTTATTTTAAAACAACAAATTTTACCTTTCCAATTTTTTTTTATTTAAAGCACACAGATGGAGCAACGTTTTTACCAAGTTTCAGAAAAATTCATGATGATTCATTTTTTTTATGAGCCATTACAATCTGCCCTTTTTTGGGGTGAAATTTTCACTTTGCACATAATAAAAAGTAAAAAAATGAAAATTTATTATTGTTTTGATGTGAAATATTCATTCTTTATACAAATAGCTTCAAATTGATACCAGATATATAAAATTTGAGCCATTAGTTGTCAAGTTATGGCCATATTTAGATAGTGATACAATTCCAAGATGGCCGCCATTTCGTAAAAATGGCCAGTTTTCAAATGGCCATATCTCGACCAATATTGTGAAAATTACTTTTAAATTTCAGATTTGAGGGTTTCACTACTATGTCTATCTATGATAAAATTTAAAAAAAAATCTGTGACTATGATGCAACACCCATTGGTTGAATTCATGTGGAATGACCCTATTAAAAAAATTAAAACCATATTTTTAATATTTTCCAATATAGTAGTTGAGAAGTATTTATGAATTTGGTTCGTCTATCTTCCTGAGTTCTAACTTGCATAAATAGAGTCAGATTTTATAAAATCGATATATTCTGTGACAAGAGTGACATTGAAATTGAAATATGTAACATCCAATTATTACTTATCCATTATAAGAAAATTCATAGAAATCCTATGCAAAAGCAATAAAGTGTGCAATGATGTGTGTGTCTTATAATATACCAAGTTTATGGTTTAACATCCAAAAAATGAAATCTTGACAATTTGAAAAAATAACCTATTAAAATTTAATGTACAACAATCAACTATTTTTAACGTTCCCCTAAAATATTACTAATTCAATCTTCAAGCCACGAGTCTCGTTCATTTTTCAAAAAGAAATTTTATATCTGTATTTATAAAAGAAAATATTCTCTGAGGAAGAACCTGTTTAAAGGTTTGAAAGTACTAAGATTTTTTTTTTAAAAAATAAAATTAACTTTTAACATCTATAGTTCATTATTTAATCGCCCTTTAAGTAAGCCTGAACATTTTAAAGTTCATATTATACATTTTATGTTAAAAGCTCGGCGAAATTTTCATTCCGTGACATATTTTATATGTATTTATTTATTTTCTTTATTTGCCTGATTTACACAAAATGTTTCACTGTGCCTTTTTTCCTTTGCTTATGGAATATTTTTTATACATAGCTCCCCCCCCCCTCCAAAAAAAAAACAATGTTTTTTTAAACTTTTTTTTTCTGAGTATTTCTCATTTTATTATAATTTTTTTGAAATTTACACGAACTTATGACGCACCCTGTTTATAAATGAATATAGATATAGTCAAAGTATATTTTTATAAAGTTTTACTTAAGAAGAGATTGCTTGAAATCTCATAAATAATGTATGAAATATAAGTATGATAGTGGATGAGAGGAAGGAGAGGTATCACTGCAGAAAATTAAAAGTTTCAATACATATTTTCTTTTTTTCATAGAAATTACAGTCAAAGAGCCAACGGCTCTGAGGTATGAAGCACAATAAAAAATACATTTGTTTCATGGAAGAGTAGTAATAGGGTAATTTAGTGATCCATGTCTGCCGTAAATGAAGTGGTACATAAGCCAAATTTTAATAGCACCAGTGGTTGACTCGTAGGTTTTTCATTGTGTTTGTCCTACTACAGTGTGTAGAAGTATATAGTGTGGAATACAACAGGCGGAGCCGTATAAAAAAATTACATTTTTACCAGAGAGTACGAGTTTATTGCTCCGAATAAATTAAAAAAAAACTTTTTTTCTTCTTTCTTTCTTTCTTGTTTAGGTATTTGTGATGCAATTTAAACTACGAGAAACTTATTTTTCAAAGATATATTTTGCGAAACACAGTAATAAAAAGATTTATGTTGTAATATTCGATGCATTAGGAATGAACAAAAATTATTCTAAATTCATTGCATTCATTCAGGAATGTATTTTTAATTCTTTTCATACCACATATATTTAAAGATTACTGTTTACATTTTGAAGCAATGAATTCGATGGATGCGAGGAATAAAGTCAGCTCTAACGATGACTCAAAATTACTTCCGAAAACGAAAAAACCTAAAGAATCGAAATTAAATAATGAATCCACTCCTAAAATTTCTTTCGCCATCGAAATGGAAGAAGAAAATAAAGAATTATCAAATAACGAGTCGAGACCTCCGTCGCCTAGTGCCATCGAATGCAATAGTAGTGTAAAAAACGCCAATCCTAGTGATAATAACGAGAAACCTACTAAAACGGAACAAGAAAGTTTGGAAATTTCTAACCTACGGCAGATGGAGCCTCTGTACAGCCGAAACCCATTACAATCCCGTACTCCGAAAACTTTACCGGCTTAGTTAACAAAATCTCGAAGGAGTGTGATAAAAATTTCTATGTTAAAGCCGCAGGCAGTTGGATGAAGCTTTTCGCAGATTCCCTTCAAACCAGAGAAAAAATAATGGACTTTCTAAAAAGTAATGGCGAAAAATTCTATTTTACGCCTGATACTCAAGCACCGCTAAAAGCTGTTATCAGAGGCCTACCGACCAAATTTAATACGGATAAAATAAAAATCGCCCTCCAAGAAGAGGGATTCGAAATCATAAAAGTCGCTCAAATGGTCAGTAGAAAGGATAAAAGGCTCTTACCGCTTTTCCAAATCCAACTTCCTAAAAGCGAGCAATCTTCAAAATTTTTAAAAATAAATAACATCTATCATTTCCGCATTGCTATCGCAAATTGCCGTAAAACTAATAAAGCTGCTTAATCCAGAAAATGTCAGAATTTCTTTCATTTTGCCGCAAATTGTTTCCTAGATTCGCGTTGCGTAAGGCATAATTTTTTTTCCCAACCGGGTTTTGCCATCTTGTAATCTAATTGGTCAGAGCTGGCTGTGTCAAAGAGCCATTTGTTGGCGGGAAGGTTTTGTTCTTGGCGAAAATCCTAAAAGTAGAGAATTTAGGTAGGACGGGCGTAGAAAAGGAAGAATTCTTTTAAATTTTAATAGAGTTTTTTTTTAAAAGGGATGATTGGCAAATGTGATTTTAACAAAAAGAAGATAATTTCCATTAACTTATGAAAAAGTGAGAGGGGGTTCATCTGCGTTTCGACAGTATTCTGCTACTTTTTAAAGAATCACGAGGAAGGTTATGTAAATTAAAAGGTGACAAAGTGAAAATTTCTGAAGATAGGAGATTTATATAAGATGATTTACTATAACCACAAATTAGCAATATTATAAAAAGTTTAAGCGAAATTTTTTTAAATAAATTTGCTATTTTTTTAAATTAAACATATTCTTTAAATTTATACACTGCTCAAAACAATTAAAGGATATTGCAGTTTTAGGTGGATTTTGTATCTGGGAAACTTTTTAGCTGATTGATATATGGTCGACAGACATAGTAGATTATATGAGAATAAATTACACATGTTCGGCAGAAAAAAATGCATTTTATTGCGCATTTGTGTACAAAAGGAAAAAAACGCAATTTGTGCATATGAGAAAAAAAGAATAAGAAAAGGTGTTTTCTTCAAAGAAAATCATTTTCAGTAGGGGATATAGTTTCCACGGGCGGCCAGAAACGTTGAACACCTTTGAGGCATGGACTCAATGAGGCTATTAATGACGAGTTGGGGTATTCTGCCCCACTCTTCCAGAAGAGCTCTTTCCAGTTCTTGGAGAGTTTGTAGGGGTTGTTGGCGGCCAAAAACTCGCCTTCCTAGAGCGTCTCAAACGTGCTCGATTGGATTCATGTCTGGAGAACACGCTGGCCATTCCATTCGAACGATTCCTTCCTCGAAAAGGAAATCCTCCACCAGGTTTGCATGATGTGGCGTGCAGTTATCGTCCATTAAAATGAAGTTATGTCCGATTGCTGCAGCGTAAGGGACTACAATAGGTCTGAGGATCTCATCCCTATATCGACGACCAGTCAGAGCTCCATCTCGAATGATGTAGAGGTCAGTGCGTCCGTCAATGGAGATGCCACCATGCACCAACACTCCTCCACCGCTAAATCTGACACTTTCGTGCACGAACGCAGGATTATTCCTACTGCCACGGTCCCTCCAGATGAAAATGCGCCTATTATCCGGATGCACAGAAAAACGGGACTCGTCAGAAAATAGAATATTGCTCCATTCATTTCTCCTCCAGTTGACATGCTCGGTTGCCTATTTCCTGCGGTCGCGACGATGCCTTGATGTTAATCTAACACATACCATCGGTCGGCTAGCATACAGACCTACAGCATGGAGCCGGTTTCGGACAGTCTGAGTTGAAATCGTGGTGCTTGTAGCCGAGCGAAGATGTTGTTGGAGAAGAGTAGCGTTCATGTTTCGGTGTCTCCGAGCTGTTAACGCTAAATACCGATCTTCATTGGGCGTTGTTGCCCGTCTACGACCTTGCCCTGGTCTTCGGCCTGCACATCCACTTTCCAAAAAACGGTTCCAGATCCTGGAAATGACACTTTGTGACACTCCAATGGCTTGCGCTACTTCGGCTTGAATTTGGCCCCCTTCTAACCTACCATCAATTCTCCAAGCTTCTGAATCTGTCAAATGACTTCGCTGAGACATCGTACTCATCGAAACAAAGCAATCACTGAATGCCGATCATCCTTGTCTTCATTCTCTTTTATCCAGTTGAAAGTCAAATTTCATTTGCTGTCGCTGAAGCGACGATTTTGACGTCGAACTCAAAATTTGCATACTCCACAGTTTAAAAACCATAAAAATTTGCATTTGTGATTCTTTTCTTCTATTTTCGGTAAAAAAAAATTTCATTTATATCTTTATTTTATATAAAACTTCAAATATCCTTTAATTGTTTTGAGCAGTGTATTATGTTTTTTTTATTTTAAATGTTCTATAAATTTATAATTTTGTTTAATTATAAATTTATTTCATTGAATTTGTAATTATTCAAATAAATTATAAATTTTGCATTTCTTAATGATTTTGAATTTAATAATTCTTATAATTATGAAACTCTGTATGCTCTAAGGATTATGTGCGTGGAGAGAATGAAATAAAATTGTCATTAGTTAGGGAATTGTAAAAGATGTAATAATGTACTATAAAATAAAAAATACGAGATGTCACGTTAAAAAGAAATAATTACAGATTTTAAACTTTGCATATTTTTGTGGAAATAGGAGTTTCAGAGAATGTTTTTAGAAAAAGTGGAAATCAACAATATATATTTTTTAATTTAGTTATTTTGTTGAAATGACAAATAAATAATCGGGCGTCTAAATTTCGCTTGAAATTTCAATTTCTCCTGCCCATTTCTCGGCTTATGATGTAATTCTAAAATATTTATATTTAAAAAACATTTTCAATATTTGTGGAAATAATAATCAATCACCTAAATGCCCAATTAAAATTTTCGCTTTTTTTTTTTTTTTTTTTTTTTTTTTTTTTTTTTTTTTTTTTTTACACACAACTAATTTTAGTTTGTGAGCAGTGTACATCTTAGTTTTTTTTCCTTTTTTGTATGCAAATATTTTATACACAACATCCGAATGGCTATTTTGAATACGCTAAAGAAATTAATATATTCCTTTTTGAAAATGATTCTCAAATCGCTTTTTATTTTATTTTCAAGAAGAATAAAAACAAATAATTTGTACTTTTTTTTTCATTTTTTGGTCTTATGATGTTATTTAAAGAAAAATAACTTAATGCTTACAAAACTCGAATTTATTGTAAAGTATAACACAGTATTTAGCCATTTAAAAATGGACCTCCTCTAAACAAAGCATCATACAAAATTCGAATATGTTATTGAAATATAACATAGTATTTATCCATTAAAAAAGGAACATCTTCTAAAAACCCCTATCATTTCCTTTCACTGAAAAAAGTTGAAGATCCAGTTATATAATTGTCTAAAACTGCTATATTTGTTGGATACTAAAAAATTACTTTAATGATAGTAAGTTTTTATTCCTTAGCTTAGTATCTTCATCTCATTAGAATATGTTTCAACTTTGAAACATATGCGTGAATGACTGTAAATTCTTGCATTACAGAGTACTAAAAATAACTTTGTTTATCAAACTTAAATTACTGGTCTCAATGTAGTTACTTTACTCAAAAAGAAAGAAACAACTCTAATTAATCTGAAATAACGAAATAAAATTCTCTATTATAAAAATAGTCATTTTTAAATATAGTCAATTTGCTATGGTATCAATTAGAAGACTATCTAGAAAACATCGCCACGGACCAAGGCGGTATGGTAACTTTTCGACCTGCTTTCGAAGCGCGCTTCGTAAAATATCATGTTTAAACTTTGTACATGGTTGTACTTTGTAGTACGGAATCTCTTCTATGCGAGTAAAGCTCGCAATTGTCCGATTGTTCTTTAAATTGTATATTAAAATTGTATATTTTTTCATAAAAGGTAATGCATAAATTATACAGATCCTGCTAAGATTGAATCGCATGGAATTGCAAATATTTTGTTTTAAAAAGGTTTTCGTCGTAATTAGTAACGTTTTTATGACCTGTAAAGATAGCCTGTGTATAACGGAAATTCGGCTGAAACAGTTTTTTTGTGATCTCTGCGAAATAATACTTTGTTAATAAAAACCTGCCTGAAACGAAAATTTATTCTGCTCCCTAAAGCGTCTATCTTCGCAGATTTCGTTGCATCTTTATAAACTTTTGTAATTATATTTCAGGTTTTTTTCAAGTTTCGGAGGGGGCTGCAGCCCCATCAGCCCACCCCCTTAATACGCCACTTGACACACACACGCGGACCGACAGACATTTTCTAAAAACATCTTTTTTGGAACCTCTGATCTCTAAAACGTGAATGTCTGTCAAAAACTGGAAGTCGAAAAAAATTTCGATTACAATACTTTCCTCTATTGAAAATAGAACAAAGTAAAAATAAACATAACTTACCAAAATTCATTCTAAAAGAAAAAATAGAAAAAAAAATCAGGAAATTTCAAGAAATTAGCTCGGATAAGGTTCATTTTTTTTTAATTTCATATTATGACATAGAATTTGTGAAAAAAAATCTTACATTATAAGAAACAAAAAATTAGAACAAAGAAGTGTTTTTCGCCAAGCACGATTCCCGCCAAGAAGCGTCGAATTCATGCCGAAAGCTCTGGCCAATCAGATTGCGAGACACAGTTTGGATGGCAAAACCTGATTGGGAAAAAAAATTATGCTTGCGTAAGATGCAACGACAATCACGATAGCATCTCTTGTCTTAAAAACTCGAAACTGTAACTGAAAGTAAAGCCGAACCGGTCTGCTGCAACTGTTTCGTAACGTATGCATCCTGCTTCCGATAAAGGTTGCAAAAAATATCCACTCAAAACTAAAACTAAAAGTTACGGGGAAATCGCAAAAAATAAAACTCAGAACATCCAACAAAAGATAAATCGACAACTTAAAACTTCGTATATATATCCGCAGCGCCAGATGGCGCCTCTAGACCATGGTCCGATATTTCAGAGTCATGAAATGGGTAATGATTTTCAAAAAAAATTTCCAAATTATCGAAAAGATTAAGGAAGAATTAAAGATAAATTCCTTTGCGGAATCGGCAAATTACTTAGGAAAGCTTTATGTTGAGATTACTCAACAAACAGATAGGGCTTACTACTACAGAAAAACTTTAACTTTCATGGACGGAATGTCCAAAATTAGCAAAGATGTAAATATTGTTAATAATAGTAATTGTACATAATCTTTCTCTCTTTTTGCAAAATTTGATCTTTTTTCTCTATTATCTGTAAATATTTTTGTCAGTACTTGTTAGGTAAAATTGTTTTGATTATTATGTAAAAAATATGTGGCCCCTGAAATAGGCGTTTTTTGTTTTCACTTTTCTCGCCTATTTTCCATCAACCACCGTTTGTGGGAGGGGCTTGCCCCAACCACGTCATCTCTTGCTGCTCTACCATTGGTCTTCACGAATCTGCTTCACTCACGATATCATTTTGGTTACTATGTTATCTTCATTTGTTCCAATTCCGGGGATGTGTGGCGTGTCTACAGGCGCCTCGGTCAAAATGTTTAGGTATGGAATGATTATAGGACAAACCACAGACTTCTCGTAATTAGACTGCACATCGGCAACCTATTCTTACGCCGGGATCTTTGATTTCTATCACGTGACGGAGGGCAGATTTAGCGCACCAAACCGGTTTTTCTCCCGCCGAAACTCACATTCTTATGTTTATCTTGAGCTGACCGCACTTCTGCTTTTCTCTTTGTGAAATCTGAAAGTGTCCAATAAAGCGGTCACCGGCAAAAAACGGCATCTTTTCGCCAATGTTGTTGGATTCGAAATCTTGACGAGAGAACAATGGAATGTGTCGTCTACCGATACGAGAAATCTGTCCGACAAACACAATGATAAACCTATGAGTAAACCACTAAGGATGTTATTTTTTTGGCGTACACATCACTTCACTTTCGGCAGGCATGGAAAATTAGATTTCCCTATAACTAAGTTTCAATAAAATAAAGTTTTTTCCCCTTATGCTCACAAAACCTTAGGTTTTTGTGCTGCCAGCATTTGAACTATTAGTCATTGTCAGCGCAGAAGAATTATTGAATAATTTAAATGTCTCAAAAAAGATAAGCCAGTTCAAATGTCAGTTGTATGTAAATTTTGTATAGCTCATAATCATTATCTTTGTGTGGTAATTTTTGAAAATTTATGAGTTGAATTTTCATTGAAAATTGCATTTTAATCACTCGGAGAGTATTTTTCTAATTCTTATTTTTTTTTATATAAAGGGCGCAAGTAAGCACACTATAACAAAGAGCGGAACATTTCTCAAATCACATGAGATGTAAGCACAGTGGACCAACCACTGCCAGTGACAATATACATCTATTATTCTTGTTATTAATTTTGTTTAAGTTCTATGCTAACCCATACAAATTATTAAAATTATTATTTACTGTTTATTAAAAAAATGTGTTTTTTCATTTCTTTCTGATTTTAGTTTCAAAGTTAAATCATTTTTTTGCTGAAGTCATTTTCGTGTGCGAAAATGGAGACGATCTCTTCATACTGATACATTGAAGAAGTTTCCGTTACCACCCAAAACTCTTTAACTTAAGATATGTCATTAATTACAGAACAAGATACTTCCTCTGGAACGCAGTTCTGTGTTCTTCAAAATTGTGATAAAGAAAAACATAATCTCTTGATTCTCACTGAAGAGAAACCCTTTGTTTGTGAAATATGTTTCAAGAAATTTTCTAAGAATAGTTGTCTTAGAACACATCTAAGAAACATTCATACAAGAGAAAAACCATTTGTTTGTGAATTATGTTTCAAACGATTTTCTCAGAATGGTGCTCTAAGAACGCATCTCTTGATACATACAGGTGAAAAGCCTTTTGTTTGTGAAATATGTTCCAAAGGATTTTCTAATAATTGTAATCTAAGAACACATCTCTTGATACATACAGGTGAAAAACCTTTTGTTTGTGAAACATGTTTCAAAGGATTTTCTGATAAGAGTACTCTGAGAAAACATCTCTTGGTACATACAGATGAAAAACCTTTTGTTTGTGAAACGTGTTCCAAAGGATTTTCTGATAAGAGTACTCTGAGAAATCATCTGTTGACACATACAGATGAAAAACCATTTGTTTGTGAAACGTGTTCCAAAGGTTTTTCTCGTAAAAGTAATTTCAGAAATCATCTCTTGATACATACAGGTGAAAAACCTTTTGTTTGTGAAACATGTTCCAAAGGATTTTTTGATAAGAGTACTCTGAGAAAACATCTCTTGGTACATACAGGTGAAAAACCTTTTGTTTGTGAAACATGTTCCAAAGGATTTTCTGATAAGAATACTCTGAGAAAGCATCTGTTGACACATACAGATGAAAAACCATTTGTTTGTGAAACGTGTTCCAAAGGTTTTTCTCGTAAAAGTAATTTCAGAAATCATCTCTTGTTACATACAGGTGAAAAACCTTTTGTTTGTGAAATATGTTCCAAAGGATTTTCTAATAATAGTAATCTAAGAAGACATCTCTTGATACATACAGGTGAAAAACCTTTTGTTTGTGAAACATGTTCCAAAGGATTTTCTGATAAGAGGACTCTGATAAAACATCTCTTGGTACATACAGGTGAAAAACCTTTTGTTTGTGAAACATGTTCCAAAGGATTTTCTTATAAGAGTAATCTGAGACAACATCTGTTGACACATACAGATGAAAAGCCCTTTGTTTGTGAAGTATGTTCCGAAGGATTTTCACGGAATAGTCATCTAAGAAGCCATCTCTTGACTCATACTGGAGAGAAATAATTTGTTTGTGAAATATGTTCTATTGTGTATATGTTCTATTGTCTGAAATATGTTCTATTTTTCTAACAGTAATCTAAGAAGCCATCTCTTGACTCATACTGGACAAAAATCCTTCATTTGTGAAATGTTTTTAATTTATGTATGAATTATTTTTTAATTAATTTGTAAATTGTACTTTTTTCTTTTAAAAAAATTTCTGTAGAACGAATGTTTGTACATATAGTCTTTATTTTTTTAGTAAAATTTAAATTATTTTGGATTCTAATTATATCTGAATTAAAAAATAAAAAATATTGTTGATCAAGTGAATGGTGTGTGTAATTTTATTTTTTAACACTCTCCAACAAAGTTGAAAAGTGTTTATGCATTCGGTTTGTCTGGCCTGATGGCCATCTATCTGTCTGTCTGCGTTCTAACTCTCGTAAATATATTAAGATTGCCATGAAATTTTTCGAAGTTATTGGCGTTTACCGTAGCACGAGCCCTATTGAACGTGAAATTTCTACCATGATTATTTTATTTACAGGGACAGATTTTCGTTACATTACGGACTATGAGGAAAATCGTTTCAAATAAATTTTAAAGATGTTACACCCGGTCAAACATATTCATATTTAAATGCAACTACGAAGTGCACTAAAATATGCATTCTTTAAAACATGTAGTAAAAAGAATAGATATTATTCATTTACAAAAGAATTTCATTACATAATAATAAAAGGAAGAATTGTTTGCGACATATTTTAATTATGGTATATGATTTCATGTATAATCTAATTGATATACGTCACTCAGACTTAATATGAGTTATTTCACGCATAATACGAAGAACATAGTATTTAAAGAGACACACAAAGTATTTTAAATAGTATATTCCATCCGAAATACTGTGTATTATGTATAATGGTTATTGGATGGATGAAATGCATTTTTAATTATGATATGCGCTTTTAAGTTTCACTAAATGCATGACATTATATGGTGTGTATTAATTCTAATAGTTACACAATTTAGATATATAAGATTACACAAAAGAACTCGAAAAGTTTATTGAATATGAGCATGATTTACTTAAAGATGTTTTTAAATAAGTCATGCATTTTTATGTCGAACTACATTCAGTTTACTAAGAGATATTAATAAAATGCAGAAAAAATTATGTACAAGGTCGCCTATGGATGATAATTTCTGGAAATGTGATTTAATTAGTTTAAAGAGTATTTTTGTTTAAACTAAATTTTAGCAAAATACTTTCGTGTAACAAAGGTGCTTAGTACCACAGGGCTGATTAAAAGTATTCAAGTAGATTTCTATCTATTAGTATAAATTGCTGAAAGAAATATTTCAATCAGTTAGGCATTTTCTTGCTAAACTAAATCATATCATTGTATCGTATATGTATCAACCAACAGGTCAAATACAGGACCGTTCAAAAATATTGGAATACGTATTTGGCTATGGATAGTAACATCTTATTTCCCTAGATAACGAAATTGTGTTAAATATTTTAGGAAACGTTGCTTGGTGTTTCATAAATCATATTTAAAGCATGATTTTCTTTACTTGTTAAGTATGAAAAAGGGTTCTACAAGTGCTTTTTATTGAGCACGAGAAAGGACAGGGAATCCCTTCTTGGTCGTAGATCACTGACAATGCAAACTTTGAAAAATATTTATTTTTCCACTTTTTTTATGCAAAAGAAATTTATGGCACTATAGTCAAACTTTCTGTCATGTTTTACATAGTAACTACACTACAAAACAAACCAGTTTTCCGTGCAGTTCTATACTGTGGCTTGCTTGATGACATTGCAGGAACTAAGATTTGTGGTAATATACCGCTTTATAGTCATGTTTAATCAGTTTGCGTTTTACAGACTACTTGTTCATACTACACATTTTTATCGTAATTGTGACTTATTCTTTTATTTGGAAAAGCACAAAAGCAATTTTTTCAAAGTTTATATTGACAGTGAGATGTAGCCAAGAAGGAGAATATCTTGTCCTTTCCCATGCTCAATTAGAAGCACTTGTTGAATTTTTCTCATACTTAAATGCATATTATTGCCGAAACGTCAGTGAAGGCTTACTTTGGAGACACGAAATTTTTTGGTTTCTATCTGTCAGTCAGTCTGTCTGTTTCGCAATAACTAACGCAAAAAACATACGATTGGCTTGAAATTAAGTGGGTATGTTAGTGAGGCACTGAGATTAGGCTGTATAGTTTTTTGTTAGATTTGATTCATTCGTTCGGAAAATATAGAATATTTTATTTTGCGCAATAATGCTGTTCTATGGCAAATCATATGATTTTCAATTTTTTTTCCTTGAGAAAAAATGACACATTTCATTAAAGGAATTCAATGATAAATGGATACTGAAATTTACCAGTTAAATTATTCGTATTGTTTTGAAATTTTGTCTATACATTTGTCAGATTTTTAAAGTTATTACTGCAAATTTTGGAGATTTTTTATAAATGTGTTCCAATAATATAAACCAATTTGGTTTAGAGATTTACTTATTTAAAATGTATTTATTTCATTTTCTTTATTTTCTCTTAATGGTTGCTAAGCAACCATTCATCCTAATCCTTATTATATTTTAATGCTATAAATTTGAAAGCGTGTACGAAAATTTAAATCAAGTCAACGTCAAAACTTATGAATTAATTAATGTCTTTTTATCTTTGTGGATAAATATAACATAGCCCAGAAAAGAATATAGGCTATGTTTTATTAATTTTATTCAAATATTTTCCTTAATAATTCAAAATTTCCTTCTTTTTCATACAGAATCAAGAGCGATTTTTTAGATAAAATTTAACCAATTTCCTTTATCGTTGCAAAAAAAAAAAAAATAAATAAATAATAATAATCTGGAATAATTTTTCAACGGCAATAAGTTTCAATTGAGCAATTTCCATTCGAAAAACCAAACTAAGAAAAAATAAATATGACGTCAGAATTAAAATTAAAGTAAAAATAGTACTTTGTTAAATATCAAACACGGAAATTTGTTTCGTTAATAAGAATTTTTCTGACAAAAATGGGGGCATAATTAGAAGTAAAAGAAATAAAAAATAATTATATTTTTGACAAATATTTCTATTGGTAAAATTTGACATCATAATTGAACAAAAACAGGTATTTTATAGTAGTCGTTAAAAATACAAGAAACATGGATATCAATAACTCATGAAAAATAACGCCATTGCCGAAACTTCAGTGAAGGCTTACTTTGAAGACACGAAATTTATTGTTTTTCATCTGTTAGTCTGTTCTTCTGTATGTTTGTCTGTCCCGCTATAACTGCTACAAAATGCAATCAAAAAAAATTTTTTTTTCGGAAACAAAATTGTAAAACTCTAGATTACTGAGTTTACACTTACAAAAGTTCCTGATACATCAGATTTAGGTGTTTGTGGTTGGCAGGTATGTAGAAGTATGAAGATAATGAAAAATATTTGTCAAAACTGTTACTTATCCTTATAAAGCAAAATGTATAAGGAAATGCAAGATATACAATAACCATTAGCACAATTATTAGAAGGTGGCAGTTAAATTAATAAATTAAGTGGCAATTAATAAATTAATTGAGACTACGGGGGGGTTCAGGGGGGCGGAGCCCCCCTGAAAAAATCTACTGTGTTATAATAAAAAAAACAAAAATAATAGATCATGAAGATTTTAGAATATCCTAACATAACAAAATTTTTAATTTACCGCTTTTGAAGGCTGAAAACTTCTAATTCTTATTTTATTTTTATAAATAATTAAGTACTATGAAAATTTTAAATTAAAGTTTCCAAGAAGTTGAATACTACCCATAGTGTGTTTAAAAAAATATATATATGTACAAAGCTGACGTTGAGGCTCCTGATCTGCAGATTTACTAGTTATCATTATTAAAAATTTTCACATTACATACTTTTACATACCATATTTACTCGTGTATAACACACACTTTTTTTTCAGAAAAATAGGACAAATAGGTGCACATTATATACGAAATAATCTTTTGTTGCTGCATGTAATCACATACATACACGATGTACATATGAATAAAAAAATGTGTTCAAAGAAGACATTAAAACTCAGAAAATCTTACTTAATTGAAGTATTACTGTATCTTTATTTCACTCCTTGCACTTTTTTATGCAATAGAACTAGTAACATTATTTAAATGCTAATTAGCAATTCTCATTGTCGTCACTCACCCTCACGTCCGTCATTCACTCCCTACTTGGAGACTAAAAATGTATTTTCGCCTAGTTTTCTGGTCTGATTAAATGTTTGTTTCAACTTTCTTTACTGAAATTCATTTGGTCATTCATTCACCTGCTTATCAAATTTACGGTGTGCATTATATACGAGATTTTAAAAAAAGTGATTTTTGCTTTAAAGTAGGGGATGCGCGGTATACACGAGTAAATACTGTATATACACAATAGGACAAAAGCTATATTTTATTCTGTTTTTGCATTGTGTATGGTCATGCAATATATTGTCATGAGGAAAAAAAGTGAACATCTCCTACTAATTCTGCAAAAAATTATTGTGATAGAAAGTTACTAGTACCCAATGTTTAGAAATAAAGTCAATTTTTAAATTATGGATATAAAATTTCTTTAGGAAGCCATTTACATATTAAAACGAACCCTAACTTTGTGTTTTTTTCAATAGCAGTAACCAATTCTGACAGTATAAATGAACTCTACACTTTTCAATTAACCTAAAGACAGATTTTCTGTACTCGATTGCTGACCTATAGAAGACATATATTCTTGATGAAGGTATTTCAGACGCCACTCAAGCAGTCATTAAAGATTGCTAGATTACAGAATAATATAAGAAATCTCAAAATTTCCAGTCACTTCTACCATAGACAAGCCCTTTAACCATCATTTTGCCGTCTTTTAAGTATAATTTGAATACTACCAGGAAGAAAAATTTGAAATTTTGGATTTCCATAAAACAGCACTTAATAAATCTAAATCCATCAAAAAAGTGTAGATTGTAATTCATAATTTTTTCGAATATTAATTTCATAATTCATATAAAATTATAAAAATTGCAAATTCAACGCATTTATATTTGAGTATTTTAGTTTTATTGCTATAAAAAAAATTAGCATATACAGAGTATAATTTAAAGAGATGATAATAAAAATCCGAAAATATAATTTAACATTAAAAACACTAAATTTTGAATGTTTATAATTCAAAAGCATTGGAAATTAGTTAAGGGATAGTTTGAACCGAAAATTTGAAGTATCTTGTTAAAATTGGGTATTGCCATTGAAAAAATGAAGTTTTAGTTCGTTTTAATGTGCTGATGGCCCTTTAAAAAAATTTTATGTACATTATTTAAACGTAGACTTTATTTCCGATTGTTCAGTACCACCACATTTTTTCTATTATAATTTGTTAAGGAGTTAGTGGGGGGGGGGGATCATTGCTTTTTTATCCATGACTGTACATGAAGTCGAAAGACTTCCGGGTGATGTTCAGCCCTCATAGTTCAACAACTCTTGAATCCCTTTGTCAAATTTCTCCTCGGTAATCACACTTTCTTATTTTATTGATCTCTTCTAGTTCTGCTTCTTCTTCACTAATATCATCTTCCTCTTCAACAGTATTGTTAGAAACCGGAATGCTTTCGTTGGCTATGATGGATTCTCCAGATTTAATTTCAGTATGAAGCTCCTAATCCCAAGTTGCTCCTTGACTGTTCATCCTCATATGGAAATCCAGCTTTGTAGAAACATCTTTGGATGGTGTAAAGGGTTACTTCATTCCAAGTTGTTGATATTCAATGCACAGCATCTATGACGTTGACCTTCTTCATTAGTTCAATTTCCGAATTTGAATCTTCCATCATCTGGGACATTTTATCTAGAAAATGTTACTGGCGGTGGAGAAGGCAGAAAATTGGATTCAGTAGCTTGAAAAGTCTTGATTACTCTGTGATGCAGTGATCTGGTTATAAAATTACAGTTCGGTGGTAGAAATTTCAACCTCTCGTTGCTGAGCTGAATGTTTGCGTGCGTGTGGTCTGGCATTATCCATAAAAAGATTTTTTCATCTTTCTCTTTTTATCATCTTTATAATGCCCTTCAACTATTGTGAAAAAATTGTGAATGTATCCAGGCTTTTTGATTTGATTTATAATGCAAAGGCAATGACATCTTTTGCACATTTTTGAAGCATCGCAGTTTTCCATTCACTAGGGTTTTGAGCTTCTCACTAATAAAAGTGGCACAGAACATAAAGTTAAATCCTTTTAACATTTTCCATTCCGCTTGTTCCTCGTTTCCTTCTGCTAGGATTTTATTTGGGAGAGCTCTAAAACACAGGCTGGTTTCGTCGCATTGGAAATGCCCGCAGCATCAAAAACTTTTGTTATGTTTGGAAGATTTATTTTCCATTCTTTCATAGTGTCAATATTTTCATGTGCAGAGTCACCAATGATTATTTTTAATTCGATGTTATGCCAATTTTTGAAACGAGTCAACGATTCTTCTGATGTCTAGTATTCCATGATTTTCTCCCTTTTTTCGCAAAATCCAGAGCAATCTTCTTTTGCTGGGTTCCATTGACAGGAAGATTCTTTGTTCTCATTAAAAAAAATCCAGACGTGACTGTTTATTTTCTCATTTCCTGTTTTCTTTTAAAAAATTCTACTCTTTGAAGAAAGTTCATTTACTTCAGAAGAGGCCATAATTTCTTTCTTTTTCTTTCTGAAGGTGTTGACTTAGCTTACTGAAATGATGAACTAAATTGCAAAATTTCTTTGGCTTGCTTATGATTTAAATTTTTGAACAGCTTCTTATTTTACCTAAAGTTTCATTTCTTTCTGTTTTTTCATTTTCCTACTTATTTGTGACACAACTGCAAAAGTGCTGTTCTTCTTTACCTACAATAATAGTGTAAAATTTTTTTTACCTTCGTTGAAGAAATGAGAAAAAAGCAATAATGCTGTCCAACCAGGTGTATGGAAAAGAAACCATAATCTTTTCGACTACTCCCTATAACATTTGTTGTCTCTTATCTTTAAGGAAGGGGGGGTTCTGTTGCATAATCTTTGTGTTTTTATCTAAGCTCGGGAGAAGGGAATCATGTGACATGGTATTTGTTTTTTTATAATACAGTAGACTCCCTTAAATCAGCACAGCTTGGGACCAGAGGTTGTGCAGATTTTAGAATTTTGCAGATTTCTGGTCATTGCTTTGTTTACACTTTTTATACAGTAATTTGAGTGCAAGTAATAGTGCAATCGGAACTATAATGAAGGCTTACAATATAATAAAATATTAAAATAAGTAATAAATTAAAATAATAAAAATTTAGGTAATTTTGAAAATGACTACAGTACTAATAGCAAAAGTGAAGTTAATAAGCAATAGTGTATGATTAAACATTCATTATAAAGATTAAATGTATTTTTCCAAAATTATTCTACAAAACATGTCTCATAAAAGTACATTACTAATTCACATCAAAATCATAAAATAAGGATTTTTTTTTTCAAGTTTAGCCAGGCTTAATAACCAAAATATCTTGATTAATGCATAAATATCTTTGGTAAAAAGATTCTGATTACCAGTGATATCAGCAAAATCTTGAATTTTTTTCAAAAAAGTTTATTCTTCCTTCATGAAAAAAACATGAATAGAGTAGTATTATTAAGAAAATTACCAATTAAAAAATATATGGAATTGATACAAAACTAAAAAAAATCAAATTTTGGCCCAATATTCAAACTGAAAGTTTCATTGTTTACATCCATAAAATATGTGCGGATTTTAGAGAGTTGCGGATTTGAGGGAGTCTACTGTATTTAACATTATATCTTTTTTATTTCTTTACATAAAAATTGATTGTTTTTTTTTTTCATTTCATTTACTTGAATATCATATTTATTTTTTCAGAAATGGCAACAATTTTGCATCTGAATAGCTTTGTTTATTAAAGACATAAGAATGTCTTACTTAGATGTAGCACACTGTAAAGGTATACCTGTTTGAAAAATTTTCTTTTGATTTCTTTTGTCATAACAAATGTAACTGATAATTTTATCTGAATCATTTTATAAAAAAAAAATGCAGCTTCAAAAAGTTATCAATTCTACAGCTTAACAAGCACAAAACTTTCTGACATATTTAGAGGACATGACGGTGGAATGGTACTTCAGTTTTGAAGCAAATTTTTAAGCATAAGATATTAAAAGAACCTTATGCTATATTAAGAAATAGTTTCTTTATACATTTTAAAATAAACTTTATGTGCAAAGTTGCAAAAAAAAGTTCAGATATTATTGTTAAAAATTAAAATATAAGAAACCCAGTTAAACTCATTTTCCTTCATGCGAGGGGCAGAATGAGGTACAATGGATTTTTGGCATTTTATATATTCTTTTTTGTTATTGTTTTTTATTTAAATAAATCTGTGTAATGTTTAAATGTGCTCACACAATTTGTTTTCATAAATTCTTGGGATTCTTTCTAAGTTGTTTTATTTTATTTACATATGTAAAAAAAATCAACAATGGATCTTACTGGATAAATATTATTACTTGTATTTTAGAAAAAAAAAAAAAAGGAATTTTTCAAGTCGTTAGTTTCAACATATTTCGGGCAATGTTGAAAATGTTTAAGACTTTCGATATATTATCCAGTTTTTTTTAAACAATTGAGGTATGAGAGGGGAAATAATCATCATTTTCTTGCATATTATGAGTTTTATGGTTTCTTTTCATATGAAAGTGTACATTGTTGAACGACTGAACTTTTAAAATAAAATTAATGCAATTGTGGTAAGAAACAAACAAATATAATTAGATATTATTAGTTTGTTAAGAAATGAAAACTTTTAGTGAAATGTAAGAATGTTTTCATCAAAACTATTTAAGTATGAGGTGGGGAGGGAAATCACAGTTTTTGTACATATCAGTTTTATGTTTTCGTATCATATGACACTCTCCAAAAAATTTATTAAAACATTAACTTGATAAATGATTATAAGTAACAATGTGAACTCAAAATAAAGAAATAGAAAGCGTGCATTAGCCGTATATTAGGAAATGCGTACGCTAAATCCCACATGCTCTCATTGGCTGCCTGCTTCCTTGTCATGTATTTGCAAAGCTCTGTAAATAGTTTCTAACTCAGAATATCATATATACAATTTAATAATTAAAAATATCTAAATTGAAATTTTTAAATCCAGTGACGAAGTGCAATGTCCGATGACAGCATCTACACATGTCAAAAATTTCAGAGGCCTAAGTTTTATAATTTCGACCCACTCGTCCATCAGGCAAGCAGACATACATCTTGACTGATCTAGATAAGCATCGAGATCATGACACTTACGGATCTGAAATTTTTGTCATAAGTAGATGCTGTCACCACTTCGCAGCAGGATTTTAAAATTTGAATTTAGAATTTATTTAAATTTAAAATGTGCATATGGCATTGTGGGTTAGAACTATTTACATTTACCAATTTGCAGCAATAAATCAGCCAGCCAATGAGAGCAGGCAGTAAATATAGGCTCCGGAGACCACAGCTTTCCTAGCTTAGGGCGATATCTGCCTGCCTTCCTGACCGTGGAAGCGCTGAAATTATAACACCTAAGCCTCTGAAATATTTGTCATGTGTAGATGTTGTCACCGGAAAATACACTTTGCAGCCGGATTTTTAATAACATATAAAAAATTCAAAGAGGGAGGGGGTAAATTCTGAGGCTGCAACAGTTAGCCCCTTGGGAAAGGTGGCAATTTTCCAACTCTTTCAAACCACCTCTGCGAATTTTCGTTAGACAGCCGTTTCTTCACTCTTATATAATGCACTTACCGCTCCCATCTGCCTAGTGTGCCTCACTTTTTCCAAACCTCTCCAAAATGAAAAAACATGCGTACAGTATAGATTATGAAACACTTTACATTTTGAATATGTTAATGCTTTCATCTATCTGCTGTAGTTTTATCATCTTTTAGGGGGGGGACCTAATAAACAAGAACAAAAATTATGTGTACTGCATAGATTATGTTGCACCTTCTAATACATTTTAGATACTCTATATCTGCTATTTTCATTCATGTACAGTACTTTTCCACTTTGAACAATGAACAAAACATAACTAATACTAATAGAACAAAACTAACTAATTTAGCTAACAAGAACTAAAAGTCATGCACACTGCATCGATTATGATGCGCTTTCCAAACTTTTCTGACTACTGTAAACTTATCATTGTAAAGCGTTATTAATGAGAACATAAAATTTTGCGTACAGCATGGATTATGATACACTTTCCAATACATTCTGAATATTTTAAACCTATAATTTTGATTTTGTACTGTAATTTTACCACCCTGTGCAAGCATCAAAACATAACTAAACTAATAGGAATGAAAAGTTATGTTTATAGCATATATTATGCAACACTTTCCATCACATTTTGAAAATAGTAAACCTATCATTTTAATCCGTCCGCAGTATTTTTACCAGCCTCTAGAAAGAGGACAAAAATAGGTAACAAGGAAAAAAACCTGCGTGCAGCATAGAATATGAGACACTTTCCGGCATAGTCTGAATAGTGCAACGTACAATTTTAATAAATCTGAAGTAATATTACCAACCTATATAAAGAATAAAGCATAACTAACAAGAATCATGTACACAGCATAGATTATGAAACATTTCTAGTACTTTCTGAACACTGTAACCTTGATCATTTCATCCATCCGAAATATATGTACCACCGTGTGTAAAGAACAAGCATAATTAACAAGAACGAAAAATCATATGTACAGCATAGGTTATGAGATCCTTTTTAAGAAATACGGTATTGAATGTACATTACCTTCATATCTTATAGTAACATATCTTACTACAGAATTGTTTAGAAAAAAATTAAGTAAAATAGCACTCATAAAAATAAAATATAAGGGAATCTATGTTTAAGTAGGAGGAGGGGGAGATTAAATGTGAATGGAAATCATGACTATGAATTCACTGCATTGGTCTTTAATTTTTTTGCTTTTTAATTTTTTATCATTAGTAGTCTGAAAAAAGTAATTATATTAATACAAAAACCCTGAAAGGGTTAAAAGCTTCTGACACAGCGCCTTATCTTACATCTCTAAGAATTCTAGACTTAGAATTTAAAAATAATGATACTAAAATTTAAGTGACGCTATGCTATTAATTAGTACATATATGTATTAAAATTTATTCGTTAATGCTTTATTATTTACCTCTCACTTAAATTCGAAATATGGATCTTAAAATATATACCAAAATTTAAGTGACGCCTTGATGTTGCTTAAAACGATTTGTTTGAAAATTCAATTTATTTATTCATTGGTTAAATGCATTCATACATCTAAACAATTCTTTCATTTTCCAATATACTGTTAAATATATCCCTTACTGAATCTATATGATGAACCAAAATGTATTTGTTTGAATAAATTGATTTATCTTTTGCGCCACGCTATCCAAAATCAAAAATAAAATTTGATTTTTTTTTTGCGTCGTTGTATCTATTTGCATTCATTTAACTTAGTTTGGATAACATAATATAAAAAACTATTTACAGAAATTTTACTTTTGATTTTGGATAGCTTAGCGCAAAAGATTAAAAAAAATTCATTCAGATAAATGCATTTCAATTCATCATATAGATTCAGTGAAAGTGATATATTTAATATTATATTGGAAAATTAAAACTGTTTATGTGTGTAAATGTATTTAGCTAATAAATAAATAGATTGAAATTTAAGATAAATCGCCTTAAGAAACATCTAGGTGTTACTTAAATTTTGATACCATACCTTTTAAGATTCATATCTAAATTTATGAGAGATGTAAATGATAAAGCATCTATGAATAATTTATAATATACATATATATTAATTAATAGCTTTGAGTCACTTTAATTTACTTATTCTTATTTTTAAGGTACAAATTTAAATTTCTTAGAAATGTAAGATAAAGTGCTGCGTCAAATGCTTTTAACCCGTTTAGGGTTTTGTATTGATATAATATTATAATTTTAATTTTGTTACTAGATGTTTGCATGTGCCGGGCTCTAGCACCGAGCCCGCTCTTTCCCATGGACCTGTTCTTCATTCTTATATGGCTCAGGATTTACTTTTTCTAAATCATTGTGTTTGTCCTAATCAATCCCTATTCTGACCTAGGTTCTACCCTAAGGGGTTTTTGAAGAATTTAGTAAGGCTTAGTCTAGTTTACCGTAATTTCGAGAAGAAGCGCTGTGGACCATACCAGTTTGAAATTTAAAAAATCAGTAGGGCGCAAAATGGGGCAAGAAGCCTCCAAAGTTGGCAAAAAATAAAATTTACTTTGAACAAAAAAAGCACATAATGGATTCTTTTGTAGACTAAAAGTAGTAAAACTTTAAACTTTTACATAAACTACAGAGTAATTTATTAATTAATTTATGAACCATTTTCAATATTTTTTTTAGAAAAATGAGTAAAAAACAAGATAGTTTTATACTAATTAGATATTTATAAATCATCCATAATATCGCATTAAAAAATGTAAACATAATTAGTAATTTTAATTATTCTCAAGCAAACCTTATAATGAATATTAGCGACTCGTTTTGAAGGATTGGATTAACCTTTCTCAGGCAAAATGTACGCATTACTATAAAGACAGCAGAAGAAAAACTGTTTATGTTGTTTTAGTGCTCACACTTTTTGTTTTCCTGTTTTTCAGATCTTAAACTCATACATGTCACGCACACTAACGAATATATAGAACTAGAATTGTATAACCGTTTTACTCTTGATCTTTTTGATCGTCCAGAACAAAGTCCGATGGAATATGAAGACGGAAACATTTACTTTTCATTGACGCTTCTGTTTACTTTTCAAATCGAGGAAATGAAAGCGATTTGCCAAACCACTCTTTATTAATTTTAAAGCATTTCCCTTGTCTCGCCAGGCTTTTGCCCACTGGAATTTATATTAAAATTTAAAACATTTAATTTTATTTTCATTTAAACTACTTGTTTGTAGTTTTTCCAATTATGAAGCTCTTTCTTATACTGTTACGACTTCATTCCTTGGGGAAAGAAATGATCCCTATGGGGATTTTGTCGTGACGTCATCCCGACCCGAGGGAAAAAATAGTTTAGAATGTTTTGATTCCCGCTTGGATGGACGATGTTTTGATCCGGCGAAAAGCCGAGAAACTATTATTTAATATATGTTTTGTGAAGTACAGTGTATGTTTATATGTTTTGTGAAGAATAAACTGTGTGTTTAAAAACTGGATGATTTTATGAGACGAACACAAATATTATTATTCGAAAGACTCGATGACAAACGATTACAAGAATTCTTCATGGTGACGCCAGAGTTGATGGAACACGCTTTTTGGAATACTTGATTTATTATTCTTTTTATTGGATTTAAGATTATTGATTCTACGCGACGACTCTGATGTCAGTGCGACCTGAATTAGGTAAGTCCCTTTAATTATTTAATTTGAATTCTGTAAATAATTTTGAAAATGGATATAGAACGAACTAAACTAAAAAGAACCGCGGTAAGAGAATTGTTTACTAAATTAACTACTAAAATAGATAATACATTAGAAAATCCAGTTAATGAAACTTATTTAGTCGAAGCTAAAATTGAAGACTTACACGATTTAAAAAATCAGTTAGATGAAAAACTTAAAGAATTGAAAGAGTTAGACAGTTCGTTTGAATCTGAAATTGAAATTAAAGAACTGAAAAAAGAAATCACAGGTAGTGATAAATATCGGGAAATGGGTACAACCTTTAAAACAAAACTAGATAGATGTCTGAAATCTTTAGAAAAGAAACCGCAAACAGAAAGTAACCGACATGATGAAAGACTACCTGTTTCGCATGAAAACCAAACACTTAATTTACCCCGATTAAACATACCGGTATTTAATGGAGATTGTAGTGAATGGTTAGATTTCTGGAATTCATTTGAAGTAGCGATACATAATAATAAGTCCTTAAGTAAGATAGAGAAATTCGCGTATATGAAAACTTATTTAAAAGGAACTGCTTTATCCGCAGTTTCAGGATTTGCTTTAACTAACGAGAATTATGATTCGTCGATTCAGTTACTTAAAAACAGGTTTGGTCGCTTAGACCTAATAACTAGCTCACATATGAATAAATTGTTATTAATTGAACCAGTTAAGTTAATTTGTAATATTAAGGCTCTCAGGAAAATGTATGATGCAATTGAAATTCAAGTTAGATCTCTACAATCGCTAGGCGTAGCTGCCGGAACATACAGTAATTTACTTTGCCCCGTAATATTACAAAAAATTCCCGATGAAATAACACTTCAATATAATCGACAACGAAATTCAGAAGATCAGTTTGATATAAGTGATTTAATGGAATTTTTAAGGAAAGAAATTCATTGTCGTGAAACATCACTTTTACTATCAAATCAACAGAGTAGCGGTTCGGAAAATTTGAAACAAAAATAAGCGAGTAATAATTCTTACAATCCTACTAATTTTAACAAATCCAGATATGGTAATAATCCGCAAAAGAAACCAATGTCTACAACCTCTGCCTTTCTGGCGACTGCCGGGAATAAATGTATTTTTTGTTCCGATAATTCTCATTCGAATGAAAATTGTTATTTAAATATTTCAGAAAGAAAAAAAGCTTTAATGACACAGGGCCGTTGTTTTAATTGCTTCCAACGTCGGCACGTAATGAAGAAATGTTGGAAGAAAAATAATGTGTGTCGCAATTGTAAATTACCTCATAACATTTTAATTTGTGATCAAATTGTAACCCCCCCTTCCTCAAACGATAAACGTGATGATTTGGCAATAGAAAATAGTTTATTTTGTAAAGAGAAAAAAGTAAACAACAAAATTTCAAATACAGTGTTTTTGCAAACGTTTTCCGCATTGGTAGAAAGTAGGTCAAATGATGGAACATTAATTAGATGTTTGATAGACGGAGGGGCGACGAGGACTTTCATAAAAAAGGAAATTGCTGATTTCTTGAATTTAAAAGTCATTAACAGAGAATCACTTGTAATTTATCCGTTTGGAAATAAACAGTCCGAAAAACAGATGTATGATATCGTAGAATTGGTTCTAAAAAGCAGAATTAATCCCGATCAAAGAAAGAAAATAAATGCAGTTGTCATAGATTCTATTACGTGTGGAGAGGTTGAAGTACCTTCGAATTGGGTAAGACATCTTGCCCTTGAGAAGGAAATTGAATTGGCTGATCTTGGCACTACAACAGAAATACATTGTTTAATTGGCGCAGATCAAATATGGGAAATTTTAAGTGAAAGAAATTTAAGACTTAGTAATAGATTGGTAGCGACAGATAGCATTTTCGGGTATGTTATACAAGGTAAGGGAAGAGAATCAAATGCCAAGGAAGTTCACGTTAATCATTTAATAACTCATGCGGGTAGTGAACCGGATTATGAAAGAATTAAAGACTTGTGGGAATTGGAATCGATAGGAATTAATGTAAAAAATGATGTTTCACGAACAACTGAAGATATTTTAGAACAATTTAGTCAGAATACAACGTATAATGATAAAAGATATGAAACGCGATTGCTCTGGAAAAATGATTTTTCGGAATTAAATAGTAATTATGAAATTGCTAGGAAACGTTTATTTAGTTTGAATAATACATTTAAGCGAGATGAAAATTTATATTTGCGATACAAAGATATTATCGAAAATCAGTTAAAAGATAATATTATCGAGGAAATAGATTATTATCCGAATGAAAACAGACAATCATATTTCATGCCCCATCACGGAGTAGTTAGCGAGTCGAAAGAAACTACTAAACTCAGAGTGTGTTACGATGCCTCTTCTAAAGCAAAGGGAGAAATTTCCCTAAATGATTGTTTAGAGAGCGGCCCAAATTTGAATCCCGATTTGCTTAAGATTATATTGAAATTTAGATATAACCCAATTGCATTTTGCGCGGATATTGAACGAGCGTTCTTGGAAATAGGTATCGCTGAGCAAGTTAGAAAATTTTTGCAATTTTTGTGGGGAAGGGATCAGAGGACAAATTTAGGTTTGGGTCGCAATGATATCAGAGTCCTGCAGTTCACTCGAGCTCCCTTCGGAGTAAAATGCAGCCCATTTATATTAGCTGCAACTATCAGATTACATCTTTCTAAATTCAAAGACAAGTTCAAAGATGTTTCAGAGCTCTTGAATGATCTATACGTTGACGATTTTATTAGTGGCTGCGAAACAATTAAAGATGCTTTCTCTATTTCTAAAGACGCTATTTACATTATGAATCAAGCTTCTATGAACTTAAGAAAATGGGTAACTAATTCTCCCATTTTACGAAATATGTGGTTAAATGAAAATATTGACTGCAAATAAGCAACTGAAGTACTAGGAATCCCAATTAAAGTGTTAGGAATCGTTTGGGATAATGTAAACGATAACATAACTGTTGCCACGGAGCATTTTAAAGCCATAAGTGCCAATCCTTCAACTAAAAGAACTGTTCTAAAGGCCTGCGGCATGCTATTCGATCCTTTGGGCATTCTTGCCCCTTTTACAATTCGTATAAAGTTGCTTATGCAACAACTTTGGGAAATTGGAATTCCCTGGGATGAACCTCTCAAACTCGAATTTCACCTTATATTCCAGGAGTGGCTTGACGAAGTCATGACTATTCCTCGACAATATTTCGATGATTCTAAATTTGAAAACTTGGAACTGCACTTATTTTCTGATGCGAGCCCAAAGGCTTATGGTGCAGTTGCATATTTTAGAATAAAATATCCTACCAAAATTTCGACTAAATTTGTGATAGCTAAATCACGTGTTGCTCCCCTGAAACCAATAACTTTACCCAGGCTTGAATTATTAGGTGCTTTAATGTCGGCCAGACTAGCATCTTATCTGAGGAATATTTTTCCAATTATTAAGGAGAACGATATATATTTGTGGTGTGACTCCCAAATTTGTCTGCATTGGATACGAGGTGCTTCTGAAAACTTAAAACAGTTTGTGAGAAATAGAGTAGTTGAAATCAAAGAAAAAACTAACCCTTCCAATTGGCGTTATTGCAGTGGGAAGGAAAATCCGGCTGACAAACTAACTCGCGGTATGCACTCCTTCACTCTCGTAAAGGACGAAGTCTGGCTTTCAGGTCCAGCTTGGTTGCAAATGGACGAATTGCCCTCTGATGAAATACGAGTTAAATCTGATGATGAAATAATGGAACTTAAAAGAGAAATGAAGGATGTTAAAGTTCTCCTTCAAATTTCGCAGGAACCTAGAGATCCCTTGTTGGATATTAACAAGTATAGTAGCCTTAATAAAATGCTGAGGGTCACTGCTTATATTATTCGTTTTATTAGAAACTGTAAGTATAAATCTGAGAAAAGGACAGCTCCCATATCTGCAGAAGAATTGGCCGATGCTCTAAATTATTGGATTCACTTCATTCAAAAAACTGAATTTGAAAGGGAATATTTACAACTGTTGAACAATTCACTAATCAGCAACGATTCAAGACTTTATAGTCTAAATCCCAGTATGACTCCTGATAAGCTTATAGTTCTTGGTGGACGTCTCCAACATTCTAATTTCCAATTTTCAGAACGACATCCTATAATAATTCCAGGGAACTCAAAATTCACTGAGCTACTAATAATGAGGGAGCATCAAAACTTGTGCCACGCTGGTGTATCAGATACACTTACCCAACTTCGTGAAAAATTCTGGATTCTGAAGGGCAGACAGACAGTTAAATCGTGCCTCAATAAGTGCTTCATCTGTAGACGCTACAAGGTAAAACCAGGTAATCAAACTGTAGCTCCATTGCCTGCGGACAGACTTTATGCTGAAAGTGCTTTTGAGATCGTTGGTACGGACTTCGCTGGACCGTTATATACTAAAGATATGAATAAACTGTACATTGCCTTATTTACTTGTGCTGTGACTCGTGCCATCCATCTAGAAATTGTGTCCAACTTAAGTACTGAATACTTTTTATTAGCTTTTCGACGATTTATATCAAGAAGAGGACTTTGTAATACTGTTTATTCTGATAATGCCAAATCTTTTAAAAATGCTGATCGTGAAATTCAGAAATTGTACTCGAATTTAACTTCTGAACTTGTACAAAATTATTTTAGTAAAAAAGGCATAACCTGGAAATTTATAGTGGAACGTGCAGCATGGTGGGGTGGATATTGGGAGAGAATGGTTCGAATCACCAAGAGTGCTTTAAGAAAGGTATTGGGACGGGCACTAGTTACTCGGGAAGAACTCGAAACAGTTCTTATTGAAATAGAGGCAATAATAAATTCGCGACCCCTAACTTATGTTTATAATGAACCGGATGAGCCATTCCCTCTCACTCCGGCCAATTTCCTTACAGGAAAGAGGTTGACTACATTACCCCCCATGGCTGTCAAAGATGATAAAAATATGAAAAGTAATAAAAAATTACTCCTTAAAAGATATTTGTATCGCGAAACTTTGTTAAATAAATTTTGGAATAGGTGGAAGGGAGAATATCTCCTCCAACTTAAAAGTGTACATTTTTCTAAACCTGTAAATGCTGTAAAATGTTTTAATGTAGATGACATAGTTTTAATAGGTGAGGACAAGTTGCCAAGACAAATGTGGAAAATCGGAAAAGTCTTAGAAGTTCATCAGGGCCGCGATGGAAAGTAAGAAGCTTAACTCTGAAGACTGCCACAGGAATTCTCAAACGCGCGGTCCAGATGGTTTACCCTATGGAACTCGACTAACCTATAAAACTTGGTTTGGTTCGGTTTTGTTTATATATTTTTGTCTTTACTTTATTTTACCATTATGTTAGCATTATTAGTATTAATTTAGTATTGTTGTTGCTTAATTCTATATAATTGAACTGTAATGTAGTGTGAGTTATAGTAATTGTATTGTATTCATAAGTATTAGTAAATGATTAGTGATATTTTATACAAATTCCATAATGATTAACTACCAAATTTGATGAATGTATTCATCGGGGCGGGAGGATGTTACGACTTCATTCCTTGGGGAAAGAAATGATCCCTATGGGGATTTTGTCGTGACGTCATCCCGACCCGAGGGAAAAAATAGTTTAGAATGTTTTGATTCCCGCTTGGATGGACGATGTTTTGATCCGGCGAAAAGCCGAGAAACTATTATTTAATATATGTTTTGTGAAGTACAGTGTATGTTTACATGTTTTGTGAAGAATAAACTGTGTGTTTAAAAACTGGATGATTTTATGAGACGAACACAAATATTATTATTCGAAAGACTCGATGACAAACGATTACAAGAATTCTTCATATACCAAAAAATTATATTACTTTTCAAAAGTTTTTTTTTTTGTTAAAACGTTTCATGATAGTCCGTTTCATTTAAGAACATTATTTTGTAATAAATAATATATTTAAATTCGTCTTTAACAAAGAAACAATATCTATTCAAGTTTGGTACACCCGTACACTAACAAAAATTTAAGGATGAGTAACTATAAAAATGACCGTACATTTAAAAAAGTAGCAAGGTTTTCCGACATATTTACCCTTCTAAAACTCAAACTTATTAGAAAAAATTATAGCAACTCTTAATTCGCCTTAATTCATAACTAAAACTTTCAATGTTTGTAGACATTGTTAATTTTTTTATAAATATCACAACTATATATTCTAAGTGTCTGTATATCTATAAAATCGTATTAAAACAAATTGAAAGTTACTGAATTATTGTTACATACTTGTAATTAAAGGTTCCATATTAAAAAAATATTATTTTTTCATTATTACAGCAAAATTAACAAACTAATGTTGAAACAAAATTATTGATTTTTTTTTTTCATTTATTATAAGAGTACAAAATGCAGTTTAACTTCTTTTTTTAGTGACGACCAAAATAACTTTGTGCAATTTTTAATACTACGCAGATGTGTACTGGCATCTGCTCTATTAAAGTGACATATGCCGGTAGTTCAAAATAAAATTTCATTTTTTCGATTTTCTGCCAGATTTGATGGCTTTTTGCCCCACTGTGCGGCGCATAGGGGCGTGCGAAAAGAAAACTGTGCCCGGCCCCAAAGCAGAGTACTTCTCAATGCTCTGCAACGAAATTTATCAAATAAAAAATGTTCTGCAGTAATTGCAGGAAAATTTTTTTCACAACCAATTGATGATTTTCGCAAACTTTTTAAATGAACCATTAACGAATTTTTAAATTTATTTTCCTGGCTATTGAACGACGAATTTCCAGAAATGATTCAGAAAATTTACTATAAATTTCTGATTTTCATTTTCTTTTCTTTTTTTTTTATTTAGAATAATTACAATGGAGAAGGGTGGGGGGAGAGGGATATACTCCTGGCATTATTTTTTGGTAGAGGGTAGAGGGGGCACTTCTTTGACGAAATTTGCGGTTATTATGTTATCTTTTGTCGTAATCTGCGTTTCTTTTGCCACCTTTTGACAAAATTTGTGGGGGTATTTCATTATATTTTGACAAAATTTGCGGGGTTTTTTTCGTGACCTTATGACATAAAATTTGTTATTTTTGCGATCTTTCGACAAAGTTAAGTTTTTTGCAACTTTTTGACAAAATTTGAGATTTTTTTTTTCACGAAATGTGCCATTTTATCACGATCTTATATCATAGTGTATTGCTTTTTCACGATCCCTTAACTGAAATTTTCGTTTTTAAACGAAATTAGCCGTTTTTTGACTCTCTTTTGGCGAAATTTGCGTTTTTTCTGATCCTTTGACGAAATTTTTGCTTTTCTCGTGATCCCCTGGCAAAATCGACAATTTTTCTTTGCACAATTGATGAAATTGTTTTTTTTTGGGGATAATTTGTCAAAATTCTCGATATATTTTATGTCCGAATTTTCGGATTTATAATCAATTTTAATTGAAAAAAAAAAGAAGACAGCCTTAATTTTTTTGGGAAATTCGGAATCCCTATGAATTTCTCGATTTTTCCTTCGATTAAATGGTGAATTTCTTAACTGATTATTTGAAATGTTCTGCAGAGAAGCTCGTTGTTCTGCGACGTACGTCCCATTTTTAAGCATATTCTGCTTTGGAGTGCCCGGGGTAAAGTCTCAGTTTGGCGCCCAACCCCGAATACTTTTTTTTGTGACAGGCTAAAATGTCGTCTATAGTATTAATTTAGCGCCTCCCAAATTTCCGCGTTCGGGGCGACGTCCCCTTACGCACGGAGCTGCCGGCACTTATGTCACGGCGGCAAATAAGGTGATTTTATACTTTCCTGCAGCGATATATATTGCACAGGTGGTTCTGTTCCGAATTTTCCGAAAATTTTTAAAACTCGGTTCTTTCATGAAAAATTCAGGTATAAAAATACTCGCAAATTTTCGAACAAATGCCCCAAAAAATAAATTTTTGTCAATTATTTGCAGAAAAATAGCTAAAAAGATCATAGAAAAAGCAAGAATAGTATGAAAGTGTCGGATAAATAGCAAGAATTTCGTAAAAGAATCGCAAAGCAAGAGTTGCGGAAAAACACGAATTTCGCCGAGGGATAACGGTAAAAATGCGATTTTCAGAAGGACGGTAGAAAAAAGTGCAATTTGTCAAAGGATCGCAGAAAAACGTAAATTTTATGAATGGATCCCGGAAAATACGTGAATTATATTAAAAGGTCTTTTAAAAATGGGTATTTCGTCTAAGGATCTAAAAAACAAGTATTTGACCAAAAGGTCGCAAAAAAACGCGAAAACGTGAGTTTTTCGTCAAATGAACGCGGAAAAAATGCAATTTCTTTATTTTGTTTACAGGGTACTATTTAATTATAAGGATACTTTTAATTTTGGAACTTTTTTAGCTCACAGGCTATCATAGCCTGAGAGCTTATGTGCCCGTCCGTTCTGTATGTATGTACGTAATGCGATAACTCATGATAAAAATATCGGATCCTCTTAAAATTTTGTATGTAGGTATATCCTGACAAGGCGCTTCCCTGATTAGTTTTTGAAGTTCATTCGATATGTATAAGAGGGGGAACGGGGGCTCATGCCCCCCTTTAATGGATGTAAATGGGTTTTTCATGCAGAATTAACAGTTTTTGTCCAAAATTTAGATATAGGATCATTCTGATGAGGCGATTCCGTGACTGTTATTATGTGTTCATTGAATAAGTATAAACAGGGGGAACGGGGGGCTCATGCCCCCCCCCCCTTAATTGATATAAACGGGATTTTCATGCAGAATTAACAGTTTTCGTTCAAAATTTAGATATAGGATCATTCGGATGAGGCGATACTGTGGCTGTTATTAGGTGTTCATTGAATAAGTATAAACAGGGGGAACGGGGGGCTCATGCCCCTCCCCTTAATTGATATAAACGGGTTTTTCATGCAGAATTAACAGTTTTTGTCCGAAATTTAGATATAGGATCATTCCGATGAGGCGATTCCGTGACTGTTATTATGTGTTCATTGAATAAGTATAAACAGGGGGAACGGGGGGCTCATGCCCCCCCCCCTTAATTGATATAAACGGGATTTTCATGCAGAATTAACAGTTTTCGATCAAAATTTAAATATAGGATCATTCGGATAAGGCGATACCGTGGCTGTTATTAGGTGTTCATTGAATAAGTATAAACAGGGGGAACGGGGGGCTCATGCCCCTCCCCTTAATTGATATAAACGGGATTTTCATGCAGAATTAACAGTTTTCGTTCAAAATTTAGATATAGGATCATTCTGATGAGGCGAGTCCGTGCCTGTTATTAGGTGTTCATTGAATAAGTATAAACAGGGGGAACGGGTGTTCTAATGCCCCTCCCCTTAACTTGCATAAATGGATTTTTCAATCAGAATTGTCAGATTTCGTTCAAATCTCTGAATAGTTTTGGAAGTTTAATGGTTAAGTATAAAAAAAGGGGAATAACTCCTCTTAAATTATATAAATGCTAAATGGGTTTTTATTAAGAATTATCCGATTTGCTCTGAATTTTGGATATAGATTTTTTAATATGATAAAGCATGTACTTGATAGTTTAGGAAGTTCAATGATTAAGTATAAAAAAGGAGAAAGGGGAGAGCTGCTTCCCCTTCTTATTTTTATTTATTTTTTTTTTTTCGAACGGAATTAACGAAAATACAAGGAGTTATGTACAATTAGTTGCGTAGCCTGTGAGCTCAATGCCATCAGTTTAACTGGGCAATATTCTTTTTATTATTTAAAGTTTTTTCGGATGTGCGGCGTTTCTTCCCGAAATTACAGTACTTTTTCCATCAAACCTATATTAGCTTCAATACTTATAGGTGTGAATTAGTAGAAATTATTTGTCCTGATCTGGACTTACCTTCTTGCAAATGATTTGTCTTACAGCTGCGTAATCTGCACAAAAATCGCTGAAATTCGACCCGCTTCGAAACTTAAAAAAAAAAAATGCATATATTTCTAAATTGTCATTATTCAACATTTAATTTTTTTTATTTTTGACGAATTCTGACCCTTACCACTCCTTGCGTAATGTAGGTTATGCTTTAAGAGCCATTGTAACCATTCCGAGCCTGAAACTTTCAGCAACTTCTTATAAATAAAATAGGTGGACAATATTATTTCTTATTTTTTAATAATAAACATAACATATAATTTTGAACCTGGTTTTTCTTACAATGAATTATATATGTGGTCAAAGAATAGGAATGGGAAAGAATGAATGGGATATTCCATATTTTGTAATGAAATTAATTTAAAACCATGAATTAGTTTCATTAATATCTTTGTATTCACATAAAAAATAAGAGATCAAAACAATTTTTACAAACTATAAAAAATAAGACTATAGTGATGTGAAAGAAAAACAATTGTCTGGTTCAAAAATTGATAAAAAATCAAAAGAAAAAAATTCTCCCTCACTCTTCATAGAAACATCTTACATTATCAAGTGCCCGGCTCCCTCTCTCCCCTAAAGATATAACAGTAGTTTTGTACAGCCCCTATCACTTAAACTCCAGAGAAAGATGTTGAAAGAACAGGGTCAATATTTTTATTTGTATATACACATTGGTATCTGTATCAATACTCAACTCATTCCTAAGAATATATAATGTGGTAATTCAATGCATGAATTTTGTACTGTTTAAGAAAATGAAACTTGTAAAAATGGTTACTTCAATGACAGTTAAAATTTTAGTATAGTTTAATAAAAATGAGAGGTTTATTATTTTTCTTCCTGTTTTTAGATTCAAAGTTGGCTAAAACCTTTTACTTAAGTTGAATAACTCATTTCCTTGGAGGAAAATGGCAACAATCTCTTCATGATCCTTTAAAGAATTTTCTGTTATCATATGAAAGAAAGATTTTCGACTTAAGAAAATGTCATCGAGTACAGAACAAAAATTTTTCATTAATGAACAGCACTTTCTTCTTCAAAATTCTAATGAAGAAAAACATACCTCCATTGACACAGAACAAAAATCATTTATTTGTGAAGTATGTTCCAAAGCATTTTCCCAGAATAGTGATCTAAGAAAACATTGCTTGACTCATACTGGAGAGAATCTTTTAGCATCTGAAAAATGTTCCAAAGCATTTTCTGCTAAGAGTAATATAACACAACATCTATCGGTACATACCAGAGAAAAACCCTTTGTTTGTGAAATATGTTGCAAAGGTTTTTCTGATAAAAAATATTTAAGACAACATCTTTTAGTACATACAGGAGAAAAACCATTTGTTTGTGAAGTATGTTCAAAAGGATTTTCTCGGAATAGTCATCTAAGAGAACATCTCTTGATACATACAGGAGAAACACCGTTTGTTTGTGAAATATGTTCCAAGAGATTTTCTCACAGTCGTTCTCTAAGAAAGCATCTCTTGACTCATACAGGAGAAAAATCATTTGTTTGTGAAGTATGTTCCAAAGCATTTTCCCAGAATAGTGATCTAAGAAAACATTGCTTGACTCATACTGGAAAGAATCTTTTAGCATCTGAAAAATGTTCCAAAGCATTTTCTGCTAAGAGTAATATAACACAACATCTATTGGTGCATACCAGAGAAAAACCCTTTGTTTGTGAAATATGTTGCAAAGGATTTTCTGATAAAAAATACTTAAGACAACATCTTTTGGTACATACAGGAGAAAAAACATTTGTTTGTGAAGTATGTTCAAAAGGATTTTCTCGGAATAGTCATCTAAGAGAACATCTCTTGGTACATACAGGAGAAAAACCCTTTGTTTGTGAAATATGTTGCAAAGGATTTTCTGATAAAAAATACTTAAGACAACATCTTTTGGTACATAAAGGAGAAAAACCATTTGTTTGCGAAGTATGTTCAAAAGGATTTTCTCGGAATAGTCATCTAAGAGAACATCTCTTGGTACATACAGGAGAAAAACCCTTTGTTTGTGAAATATGTTCCAAGGGATTTTCTCACAGTCGTTCTCTAAGAAAACATCTCTTGACTCATACAGGAGAAAAACCATTTGTTTGTGAAATATGTTCTAAAGGATTTAGTGATAGCAGCACTTTGAGAAACCATCTTTTTATACATACAGGTGAAAAACGTTTTGTTTGTGAAATATGTTCCAAAGGATTTTCTCGGAATAGTCATCTAAGAGCCCATCTCTTGGCACATACAGGAGAAAAAACCTTTGTTTGTGAAATATGTTTCAAAGGGTTTAATCATAAGAGTACTCTAAGAAAACATTGTATACTTCGGAGAATTCTTTAGCTTCTGAAAAATTTTCCAAAGAATTTTCTGCTTAGAGTAATCTAACGCAACATCTTTTGGTACATACCAGAAGAAAATCGTTTGTTTGTGAAGTATGTTTCAATGGATTTTCTTATAAAAGTTTCCTAGGACAACATCTTTTAGTACATACTGGAAAAAAACCTTTGTGAAAAATGTTCCAAAGAATTTTCCTCAGCGAGTAACATCCTTTATTATATAGTAGAGAAAAACCTTTTATTTGTGGAAGTGTGTTCCAAGGGATTTTCTCAGAATGGTAATCTAAGAACCTATCTCTTGATGCATACAAACAAAAAACATTTCCTTTTTACCCACATATTTCAAAAGATTTTCACAGAATACTCATCTAGGAGAACATTTCTTGGAACATACAAGAGAAAAACCGTTTGTTTTGTGAAATATGTTTTAAAGGATTGTCTCTGAATAGTAGTCTAAGAACCCGTCTCTTGACGCATACGGAATAAAATCTTCTTGTTTTTTAAATTTGTTCCAAAGAATTTTCTGGTAATAATAATATCGGAGCCCATCGCTAGACTTTCTTTAGATGAAGAAAATTTTTAGTTTGTATAATATGTTCTAAAGCAGCGCTTCCCATCCTTTTTTCTTTCAAGTGCCACCTTCCTTAAGCTTTTCATTTTTAAATATTCTACTTTTTTAGAAGCACGCCACCCTCTCAACCCCCCTACGCGAAGTAATGCAAAGCAGTAAAAAATTAATAAATATCTATTATTATGATAAAGTTATCAGTTAAGTCTCTTATCTATTATTGCGAAAAAAATCTTCTTTGACTCAATCGTAGCATTTTTCCTCTGTGAAATCTAAACCCGACGTCATTTTTACCATATCAAAATTTACATATTCCACTTTTTTAAAAAATATCTATTTTTATTTGATCATTTTGAAATCGTTTAATTCGAAGCAAAGTTTATGCTATTAGCTGACACAGAGACTGAACTATTTATATTCTTTTAAGTGTTTGAATAAAATTTTTTATATCAAACCAAGAGTGACCGTTTTAAACTTTTTATGAGAAAGGGGCTTCATGAAAATGCAGTAATCTCTTTTTCGGCTTTTTTTTCTCTTTTAAGACTGACTTCTGTTAAGAGGATAAATAGAACTTCAGGCAAGCAAAAATACCTGCTTTCGCTCATGCTAAGTCTGTCGGAGAAATTCTAAAAGCTATTGTGTTTGCATTTCAATAATTTTATTTTATTTTATTTTTCCATTAAACAGTTGAGGTTGGTCTGTACTAAGGCCATATTTTACTCTTTTGATTTTGTTTGTGCATTTTTTATGATAATGCTCTCAATTTTGAAACTGATTCCAAAAGTGGAACAGTTTGCAGTAACAGTACCTGAAAACAAAATTGAAAAAGTAAAAAAGGCAGATGTAGAAATCGATCTCGGCTTTTCACTGTTAAAATATTGAAATGCAATTTCAAAAATTTTTTCCCATTGGATTAACATGAGCAAACAGATGTTTTTGCTGACTGGAGTAGTCTTTTAAGTGGATCTGTTTTAAAGATTAAGATTTAAAGAAGGTGGGAGACATCGCGACAAGCAGCTACCAATAGTAATAATAATAATTTTTTAATTAAAAAATGCTCTTAAATTTATTTGGTGGCCTTCATGCCCTCAAACTTTGCATTTGTTTAAACTTCAGACAACAGTTTAAGAAAAATTAAATACACAGAATTAAATGATACAAAGAAAAATTATTTGATCTTTTTAACGTGTGACACTTTTGTTTTTGTTTGTTATTTATAGGTGTTACTAGACTGTATTTTTTTTATTTGAAAAAATGATATTGTATGTCAAATAAAAGTGTCACGAGTTATTTTTTTTATTATTATTTTATAGTGCCAAGGATTTTTTTTAAAGATAGCTGGAATTGATCTCTACAAAGGGCTTTTTTACTTTATCAATTTTGTTTGAAAGATTTTTCAAAATGAGAATATTTAAATAATCTTCAACTAAAATTAGAAAATTAAAGTAAAAAAAATTCAAAGTATTTTACAGAGATTGAATTCAGTTTATACAGAGTAATAAAAGTCATTTAGAAATATTAAAATGCAAACGAGATATTTTTAAATATTTTTTTCATAGGATTGATATTAGCAAGCTGGTAGCATGAGTGAAGCAGCCTCTTTATCATAATTTTCCTTAGGGAGCTGTCCACAAATGATGCAACACGTGGAGTGACAAAGGATGGCAAGGGATGAGAAGCATGATATCACACATTTTGGTTAAACATTAGATTGGCTTATTACCATTTCATTGACGTTAAAGGACTTACTATCCCTGAATGATGTCAAAATTATCTGTGTATGGACGAGCATATTCAAGGCCGTAGTTAGAAGTGAATAACAGTAGTTACTTATGTTTTCTCTCTGACGCAGAAAGATAAATTAGTGCCTATTCACCCTTTAGGTACTATGTTTCTTATTAAAGTGTTGTAATAACTTCATTTTATGCTAAAAAAAGAATATGATGATGAAAAATTCGAGTGTATAACTAGTGGAATATTAAACATTATGTTAGCTTTATCTGTGCAAATAGGATGAGAGATTGTTGATATATTTATTTTAGTTACAATTTAGTGTTTCTGTAAAACTGTGAAATGTCCACAAAGCTAAATAATATTTTTGAAGATAATGTCATTTGGATTTTTGAAACATAAGTTCATTTAGTGATCTTGGAATCTTTTGCAGGGGGGTGGGGGGTTGTATCCATTTTGTATCCTACGAGATGCGAGAGTAACGTTGGCAAAGTTGGCACGTTTCTTCCGCAGTCGAAAAAAACTCGGAAAAAACCGTCCGGAAGAATTAAGTTTCTCCCGCATTGGAAGAAATGGAAAAAATTGTTATTCACTATAAATTTAACATATAACTTAAGACTTTTTAAGATACAATAAATGTCTTCTTGTTATAATCTTAAATAAATTAATTCCATCTGATCTAAACAAATTTAATTAGTTATATGCTGAATTAATAATTACATCAGTTTTTAAGCCAAGATCACATGATACCAGTCTAAAGATCTTCCATAATTGGTTAATGAATAAAAGAAATTTTATCTAAAATATACAAAATCAATTAAATGTTACCTATTTTAATTTAACCAGCATATTTTTCAGTTATTAAAACTTTTTAAACTAACAGTAAATAGTACACATCGTTTACCATTAGTACAATGATACTCATTTAAATAAAAGACAGTACTTTGAATTTACAATAATTTCACTAAAATAAGCATTATAGTACAATAATTAATAAATTAAATAAATTCATTAAAATCAACATTTTCCTTACTGCAGCAAAGTATAAAAAAATAAAAAAATCTTTTAACAGTTGAATGTTGCAATCAGTTTCTCACCTTAGAATGAATGAATACAAAAAATGAAATGAAATAAAAACTTTCCAGTCCTATAAAAGACTTGGAGAGTTTTAAAGCACTTCGACATACTCACAGACATGGGCGTAAAAATCTAGGCAGCAGGCAATCTTATAAAGTAGACTTCCCCAAATACGCACAGCTTGGAACCAGGGGTTGTGCGGATTTTAGAATTTTGAAGATTTCTGGTCATTGCTTTGTTTACATTTTTCAAACAGTTATTTGAATTGATTAATAATGCAATCGAAACTATAATGAATGTTTACAGTATAATGAAATATTAAAATAAGTAATAAACTAAAATAATAAAAATGTAGATAACTTTTAAAATGATTAAAATATTAAAAGGCAAAGGTCAAGTTAGTAATCAATAATGTATGATTAAATATTCATTATAAAGATGAAATGAATTTTTCCTATATTATTCAGTAAAACTTGCCTTATAAAGGTACATTGCTAATCCACAACAAAATCATAGAAAAAAAAATATTTCAGGTTCAGCCAGATTTAACTGAAAAAGTTTGATTAATACATAAACATATTTGGTAAGGAGATTGCAATTACCAGTGATGTCAAGCAATATCGTAATTTTTTTCAGAAATAAATTTATTCTTCCTTCATGAAAAAACATGAATTCAGTAAGCTTCACAAAAATTACAACTTAAGTTATGTATGGAATTGATATAAAACTAAAACTGTCCCTCGATCTGAACTGAATGTTTCATGCGTAACTTATGTGCAGATTTTATAGAGTTGCGGATTTGAGGGAGTCTACTGTATCATAAAATTTTATTTGTTTTCTTCACTTAAATTTATTAATATTCTTGTAAAAAATTTAGATGAAGAATAAGGAATAAAAATTAGTTATGCCTTAGATTTTTATTCCCCTGCCCACAGATATTTTGAGAGAACTACTTTTTAAATTAGTATTCATATATGCATACCAGTATTCATATATGCATCATATATAATATAAATAATTGCAAATTTGTCTATTCACTGTGTTGTGCAGTTTTCAATATTGCATTTTAATATGGAAATAAGATATTTTTATATGAAAAATAACATTTTGCAGGTAGTTTTTTTACTCTCTTTTTACATAAATGGCATATTAATAAATGAAAAACATCCCTCTACCTCTGAAATTATAAAATCCATCACCCATAAATCTCTGCTGAACCTCAAGTTTGTCAGTAAAAAAATAACTTTTTTTTCCCAAAAATAATGTTTTTTACATTATTTAAATTTTCCAATTTAAATTTCATATAATTATACTTTAATTATTTTACATTGTTAATATACTTTAATTGTGAGCATATTTTGCTTTCTGTTATTTTCTTCCATTTCTTCCGGTTTCTTTCATTTCTTCGAGTTTCTTCCGGAATAAACCCAACCCTGAACATTAGAATAAGTCTAAGTCACATGGTTGAGAAAGAATCGATGAGTGGTCCATTTTTGGTGTTAATACGAATCAATGGGAAAATGAAGGTTGAAACAGTTAGTAAATTGTAGGAAATTTGTCAGTAATTGAGCCGCAAAAATAGCAATATTTTGCCAGATTTGGCAGGAAAATCAATTTTTAAGGTTTGGTTTGGTTTATTTATGACGGCCGATTATCAACACGTAGGATATAGGCCCGCAATTTTTAAGATTACCAATGCGTCCTTGGTGTCAAATAAAATAATATCTCTGTATTTGGCACCAACACATAATTGTTAAACTGCCGAGAATGATTATTTTATCGAGTTCAACTTTAAGCTAATTTTGATTGAGCTATAGTAAGTCTTTCCTGTAGTTATATTATAATATGAGCAAATGTTTGCGTGTTTCTTCAAATCTTTTCTAAAAAATAACTCTAATAATACAGGTAAATTTTGTGTCCTTAGGTAAATTTTGAAGTATGAGAAGATCCAAATGTTCAAGAAAATTTTATGAGTAGGTCATTTAGGGATCACCATGAGTCAATGAGAATGAAGATTGAAATACTTATTAAATTTTTGATCCGTGAAAAATTTTTTGAAAGCTGCACAAATGTGATTACAAACAGTATAATACTGTGACGAAAATAGGAAGGCAGGTAACTATTTCCTTTTTATGCATTCTTGTATTGAAAGCAGAATATGCAGCAAGAAATTGTAACTTGTTATTCCTTCATCCTCTCCAAATGTGATTTTTTATTGTTTTTAATAATTTCTGTGTATAATGTATTATACATAATTTTAAGCTCTATTCTTTTTTATATTGTTATTGGTTTTTGAAAGTGATTGGTGTTTTATACGAATGTTAAAATGTGTATGTTGGTTATCATTTATCTTTTTTTGAAAAGTAGTTTTGTTGAGGGTTCATAAACATGTTGCAATACTGTTTCTGCAGAAAAAAATATTTTAACGGATAATAATAATTTCAGATAATAATAATTTAAATGCAGTACACAATGTTTTCGACAGTATAATGATTATACCTCCATCGATTTAAAAAGTTGTTCTATGTTGTAATGTTGTCCGGTGTTCCATGTAAATTAGGTCTTGAAATTATCTGGATACCAGTATTTAAAAGTAATTTTCTTCGCCCTATCTAATGGCAGAATTTTCGGCGATTAAAGATAGTGAAAAAAAAATTTAAGAAATGAATGGTGTTTGGAGCCCAGATTTATGTGAAAATGTTATGTGTGCACCTGACAATGCTGTCTGTGTGTGACACTGAACAGAGGATGGTACAGTGTCTGTTGCCATTCTAGCATCATCTATAATTATCAGAAAATCGATGTCTCAGTGGCGAGTTTCAGTTTGCATTTGTAAGACTTCTGTTAAGAGGCTACTTCAGGCGCGCAAAAAGACCTGCTTTCGCTCACGCTAATCCTATGGGAGAAATTTTAAAAGATATTGTGTTCGCATTTCAATAGTTTTATTTTTTTTTTTTCTTGCCTGAAATAGCTAAGGATGGTCTGTACAAAGGCCATTTTTTACTCTTTTGATTTTGTTTTTGGATTTTTTTTTATGATCATGCTTTCACTTTTGAAACTTATACAAATTCTATTTAATAATGTCTGAAAACAAAATCGAAAAAGTAAAAAAGGGCAGATGTAGAGATCGATCACGGTTTTTCATTGTAAAAACATTGAAACGCATATTTAAGGGTTTTTTTCTCATTAGATTATCATGAGCAAACGGATGTTTTCGCCTGACCAGAGTAGCCTGTTAAGTGCATCTATTTTAAACATTAAGATTTGAACAAGGGAGTAGACATCGCAATAGGTTACAAATAGTAATAATAATAATTCTTAATTAAAAAAAATGCTGTTAAAGTTATTTTTGGACTTGCATGCCCTCAAACTTTCATTTGTTTAAACATCAGACAATTGTTTACAGAAAAATTAAGTACACAGAGTTGAATTTGTGCAAAAAAAAACTACCTGATCTTTTAAATGTGTCACACTCTTGTTTTTGCTTGTTATAGGTGTTACTAGGCTGTAAAATTTGTTCTAAATTTGAAAAGAATGATATATGTTAAATAAAAGTGTCAACTATATTTTAAAATGTTTGAACTATACTTCTTTGTGGAAAATGGCTTTTTCTCCATGTTGTTAGCATTAAAAATAAAAAAGTTTCAAATCCTAGCAACTGAAGTTTTTTCTTAATGTATGAATTCTTTAAAAAAATGTGTTATTAATATTTTTTTATCTTTAAAAATTACTTATGAAAAATGACTGTTTGTAAATACGATCTTTTTTTTTAAACAAAATTTAAATCGTTTTAGATTCAAATTATTTTAGAATTAAAAAATAAAAATTGTTGTTATTCAATTGAAAAGCTCTGTGTCATTTTTTCTATTTGTTTGTGTTGAAACCAATGGGTTTATTACGAGCTATTATTATTATTATTATTTTATAATTCCAAGCATCTTTTTTATGGATAGCTGGAGCTGATCTCTACAAAGTTAATTTTTACTCTTTCAATTTTGTTAGAAAGATTTTTTTTTAGAATACTTAAATAACATTCAACCAAAATTACAAAACCAAAAAAAAATACTTTATAGAGATTTAATTCAGCTTATAACAGTGAAAAAAAATCATTTAGAAATATTAAAATGCAAACGAAATATTTTTAAATATTTTTTTCATAGAATTAATATTAGTGAACTGGTAGCATGAGTGAATCAGTCTTTTTATCATAGTTTTCTTGGAGAGCCGTCCGTAAACGATGCAACACGTGGAATGGTACTCGTAAAAATATGACAGTATGTGACAAAGGGTAACAAGGGATGATATCTCAAGGCGTGATATCTCAAATTTGGTTAGACAATAATTTAGCTTATTGCCATTTTATTGACGTTAGAGGGCTTACTCTCCCCGAGCGATGTCAAAATTATCTGTATAGGAACGAGCATACATGGTGTTTCCAAATTTATTTTACAATAAAAGAGGGGTGATAGTACACATCAAGACAAACAATATTAAATAGGAGACCAAGGGTCCCAAACGTTTTCCAAAGGAGATAGCCGCCATTAAAGTTTAGGGACCAAAATTTCAAATAAACATAAAAAACGGAAAAATCGGTCGATTGATTTGCGGTTTTCACTAAAATTATTCTTTATGTCGGCATTTTCTTAAAATTAAATTAGAAATTTCAAAAAATGCCGATAGAAGGCGCTTTAGACTTTGGAGTAACGAACAACTATTTTTGCGGTATTTTTTGCATCTCATTAAAAGTTTTCGTAAGCTTACCGAAAACATTTAAAAAGTTTCCGAAAACTTATTAAATGTTTTCGGAAGCTTAGATTTAAACTTACATTTTGAGCTCGAAATCTGAAAGTGGGAGTGGTTAAGTAGCACAAACTGAACTGTGTTCAGAGGGTTCAAATTTCAAATGATTATAAAAAACGGAAAAATTGGTTCATTGATTTGCGGTTTTCACTATAACTATTCTTTATGTTGGTATTTTCTTAAAAATAAATTATAAAGATAAATTTCAAAAAATGTCGATAGAGGGCGCTTTAGACTTTGGAGTAACGAACAACTATTTTTTGCCGTTATTTTTTGCATCTCATTAAATGTTTTCGGGAGCTTAGACTTAAACTTAAGTTTTGAGTTCAAAATCTGAATAGTAGGGAGTAGTTAAGTAGCACAAACTGAACTGTGTTTAAGGGGAGGGGAAGGTGTTCAAATTTAAAATAATTATAGAAAATAGAAAAAATTGTCGATTCGTTTGCGGTTTAAAACAAAACTATTCTTTAAGTGGGTATCTTCTTGAAAATAAATTTTGAGTATAAATTTTTAAAAATTCCATTAGAGGGCGCCTTAAACTTCAGAGTAACCAACAGTTAATTTTAACCATTATATTTTTGTTCTAATTAAATGCTTGCAAAAACTTATTAAATGTTTTCGGAAGCTTAGATTTAAACTTAAATTTTGAGCTCAAAATCAGAATAATTAGGAGTAGTTAAGTAGCGCAAATTGAAGGGTCTTCAGGAGTTGAAATTTAACATCCCCCCTCTTCAAACACAATTCAATTTTTCCATACTTAAACACACCAACGATTTAGAATTTGAGCCTAAAATTTAAGTTTATGCATTTGAAAGCATTTAATGAGATTAGAAACATAACAGTTAAAAATAGTTGTACGCTACTCCAAAGTCTAAGGTGCCCTCTATCGGCATTTTGTAAAATTTATTTTTAAAAATTATTTTCAAGAAAATGCTCATTTAAAAATTAGTTTTAACAAAAACCGCAAACGAATCGACCAATAATCATTTGAAATTAAAACCCTCTGAACACAGTTCAGTTTGTCTACTTAACTACTCCCAACTATTCAGATTTTGTGCTCAAAATTTAAGTCTAAACTTACGAAAGCATTTAATAAGATGCAAAAAATGACGCCAAAAAGGAGTTGTTCGTTACTCCAAATTCTAAAGCGCCCTCTATCCGCATTTTTTGAAAATTATCTTTATAATTTATTTCTAAGAAAATACCGACATAAATAATAATGTTAGTGAAAACCGCAAATCAATGAACCAATTTTTCCGTTTTTTAATATCATTTGAAATTTGAACCCTCTGAACACAGTTCAGTTTGTGCTACTTAACCACTCCCACTTTCAGATTTTGAGCTCAAAATTTAAGTTTGAGTCTAAGCTTACGAAAAGATTTAATGAGATGCAAAAAATACTGGCAAAAAATAATTGTTCGTTACTTCAAAGTCTAAAGCGCCCTCTATCGGCATTTTTTGAAATGTAGCTTTATAATTTAATTTTAAGAAAATGCCGACATAAAGAATAATTTTAGTGAAAACCGCAAATCAATCGACCGATTTTTCCGTTTTTTATGTTTATTTGAAATTTTGGTCCCTAAACTTTAATGAAGGCTATCTCCTTTCGAAAACGTTTGGGACCCTTGGTCTCCTGTTTAATATTGTTTGTTTTGATGTGTACTATCACCCCTCTTTTACTATAAAAAAAAGTTGGAAAACCCTTTATATAGGGCCGTAGCTAGAAGTGAATAATAGGGGGGGGGGGGTCATATTTTCTCTCTCTTTCTCTACGACGCAAAAAAATAAATTAGTGCATATTCACACTGTAGGTACTATGTTTCTTGTTAAACTGTTGTAATAACTTCATTTTATGCTAAGAAAAGAATAGGATGATGAAAATTTCGAGTGTACAACGAGTGCAATATTAAACATTATTTTAACTTTATTTGTGCTAATAGAATGAGTGAGTGTTGAAACACTTATTTTAGTTATAATTTAGTATCTCTGCAAAACTGTGAAAGGGTTACAAAACTGTAAATTATATTTTTGAACAGAATTTCATTTGAATTTTCGGAACATAGGTTCATTTAGTGATCTTATAATCATTTCCAGGTGATTCAAAATGTTTTAGGAAGGCGGGGGGGGGGGGGGGGGGGCTATCCATGCACCCTCTTAGATACGGCCCTGAGCATATATCTTTTTTTGGAAGGAAGAATCTTAATAGTAAATAATGCGGAATAATCTTATATTTCATTATTTAGTATATGTTTTATATATATGCTCATTTAAGTTTGACAAATGAAATATTGATGACAACTCCATTTAAGTAAGACTAATATTGAATGTTCTTTTTAAAAATCAATCTGAATTAAAGTACTTTGTGCCCTTAAAATAAAAAGTTTGAGCCAAAAGTTATTTTTTTATTTCTAATATGCTAATGCGCGCACAGAAATGAGTAACAACAATTGAAAGGTTGTGTGATAAAATCAGTCATAGAATAAAGATTTTTGTTACATTGAAAACACAAGCAACTTTCAGTTTGATATCTGCAATGCTAAATGATTGTCTCTTTAAAGGACCAAATCTCATGGAACAAATTCCTCGGAAGATCGAAATTTTCAGTTGATTATTTATTCATAAATTTGCTGGTATATGTAAATGGATTTTTTCTTTGAGTTCACCCCTTTCCCTCGGCAACAAAAAATGGGTGAACTATATACAATTTTAAAATCTGAATCAAATGATTCTTATTGAGAATTATGATCCAAACCTCAACAATGTCTAGATTGAGTGTGAATTTGTAATTATTTTAGTTATTTTACTAATTTCTTTGAACTATGTCGCCTTATGTTTCCTTTGATATTTATTAAAGAACTTCTTGCAAGTATAATAATTTATAAATAGCTTGGCAATATAATGATTTTTTTTTCCTATTAAAAAAATAGTCCAATAAAGGCCGTTTTTTGCTTTAAATGGTCAAAATATGTAATAATTTTAAATCTGATCTTTCAGAAAGATTTTTATGATTGGTATACATACTAACAGTCTATGAATTAGGTCTAAATTTGTAACTTTTGAAATATTTAATTTTTTTTTTTTAAAGTCTAATTAGAGCCTTTTTTTCTACAGCTCTGCAAATAATGTATGAAATGCAAAAGGTCTACGGGAAAAAGATGGAGAAATATGCTTCGGTAGTTACTATACTACAAAATATTAGAGCTCCTGTACTTTTTTTGTTAGAAATTAAGCCCTGATATCATTGAGGGATTTTTAATTCAACTTTTAATTAGTATTTTTATTAATGGTTTATTAATTTATTTGCTTTTTCATTATTTAAAAGAAAAATTATGTCAATTTGTATAATTTGGTGAAACTGGTCAATGGGATAGTCAAGTAGTACAAAAATTTTGTTGTAGAAAGAACTGACAATAAAAAAATTTCTGTCTTGTACCTTTTTTAAAAAAATTTTTAAAGAATTATTCATAAATAGATTACTTAATATTATTTTTTTATTGTAACAAAATAATGCACTGCAATAGTTATTTTAGAAAGAAATCTGAATTAAAAAATGTCCTATGGAACACATTGCTTATTCCCTCAGGCCAGAATTATTATTGTTATTATTATTATTGTTATTATTATTATTATTATTATTATTATTATTATTATTATTATTATTATTTAGACCCACAAAGCTTTGTAACTTTACAATAATTTTTGACTACTTATAGAGTTCAAGATAAATTCTAAAAATATAAACGAAAAGTCTTAAAACAAACAATTACTTATGTTGTGTTCAAAAGTTAATAAATTTTTATCATTTTAAAAATAGTTTTCACTTTACTTATACATTAAAATCTGTAATTTCTTTATTTGAAAGAATTAACAATCTAAATTTATTCAATATATGAATTTTTTAATGCAAACAAAGATTAAATAGACATGACCTGTAATCTGCAGAAAAAATATCTCATTTGCACAACTCTTGGAAGAAATTTTTATGAATTACAGGTCTTCTGCTCTATAACTAGTTTCAAAAGTATTCAAAAATTGGTGCAACAGCTGTTGCACTTTCATACAACAATGCATGCTTCAAAACTTATTACTTTATGTATGTTACATTCAGAAATACGAAAAAATATGACTTCATAATGGGATATCATTGAATTAATGATGTATTACAGGATTGAATGGAACGAAAAAAACTTTTATGAATATCTCTTTAAGTTTTGATACAATTATTATAAAATTTTAAATGAATAAACTAAATTCTGCAGTGAATATAAATATTCAAAGTAAATATTCAAAGTGAATATAAATATTCAAGTTTCAAACCGTTTATCTGGATAGTTCTTGCAGTGTTATGAGTGGCCAGATGGATAGACCAGACGATGACTATGGGCGTTGTGTATTTATAAATTAACAAAATTTCAGCATAGACATAAAGAAATGGAGTAGTTTTTAAGTGTCTTTTAAATGAATCATGAAGGGCCACATACAGTGTTCTCGCTGTCGCTCGCCATTGCGCCAAATTGCGACTGAATTCTTCATTTGGCGAGTAAACAAGCGATTAGATTCGCCAAATTGCTAGTGCTCAATTTTTGCTTTTTTGTTTTTTTCTTTTTTGTGTGTGTACTTTTGCCCTGTACTTTGAAGAGTACAATTTTGAAACTGCATTTGAAGTATGGGCATCTAAAAAAGCCGAAGAATTCTAGAAATATAAAAGTTCATTTGAAATGACATATTTTGATTTTTCAGATTCATTGTATGCAATATCATAAAATTCTGTATTAACTTAGGAAGTTTTATTTTATAACATTTTAATAAAATAAATCGATTTTAGAATTTCTTTTAATTACGCAAGATATTTAAAATATGCATATTTTTAATATATTTGTAGCGATAGTTGAATTTATATTAATAGCAATCGTTGTCGCAGTTATAAAAACTGAGGTTATTTTAGAGCATATGGAGAAAAAAGGGGTACATTAAAGGATTAAAGATAATTTTTAATGCTACACGGTGAATTTATTTGGCTAATACTTTTTTCCTTTGGCGAATGTTTTTTATTTTTAATTAGCCAAATTATTAACGTTGGTCAAATGTCAGCGAGAGCACTGGCCATAGATGTTTTTAATACCGACCATGCCTCAGTAACATATTTAAACAAGGTTTACACAATTCTGATAAAAACATTCCCGAATTTTTCCCTGACCTTTCTGTATAAACATTTGGCTTACATATTGTTGTAAAACCATCCACAATCGACCATTTTAGTTTAGAAAAATGCTAAAAAAAGTATGTGCTCTATGAATTTCTGTTTTTAACTTTTCTATTGTTATATGTAAGCATCAATTTTATATAAAATTTTAGACTGGATGAGTAATTAATTGAAAATTTCTTCATTTTCAGCCATGAAGAGTAGTACGTCAAAAATTCCCTGATCGCTTCAAATATTTAAAAAGTTCCTAGCCTAAATTTTCAAATTCACTGATTTTTCTCTGTTTATCAGGTTTTTCCTGATCCGCAAATATCCTGTTCAATTAAAGAACAATTTAAGTATATTTATGTAAAGTTCGTACAGACAGACAATCAAAACCATAAACACTTTCAAGTACGTTGGAAAGCGTTACAGACGCATAATAGGCTGACATTTGACTTTTGGCAATTTATGTCAATATATTGAAGAATACTTGAATCTTTTTGTACATAATTCTATTTTATATGCTATCTATATATACATGCCTCTATTTAGCTAAAATTTAATTAAGACTGAAGCACAAATAACGGAGGTCAACTTTTAATTTCTACAAAAATTTACACTTAAAGTGTTAAAGGGAAAAAAAAGTAACTACAATAAATCTTTATGATAAAAGTTTACAATAACGTGGTGAAAAAGTGATGAGTTTTTTGCTTATTATCAAAAACACAATACGCTATCGAAGACTTCTTGAAGATTTAGAAAAAAAAAGTGTACATTTTTATTTCAATACTACATGCTGAAACACAAGATGTTATAATAGTAAATGCATGGACAGATACAGGGTTCATACTAAATTTTGAGAATAAAAAGATAAGAGATTTTCAGCAGATGTCTATCTGGTATGAGATAATTGATGTCTTCTTAGAGTACTCCTATTAGAATATGCTTTGGAACATACGTCACAAACAAAAGGTTTCTCTCCTGTATGTGTCAAGAGATGGCTTCTTAGATTACTATTCGTAGAAAATCCTTTGGAACATACTTCACAAACAAAAGTTTTTTCACCTTTATGAGTCAAGAGATGGCTTCTTAGATTACTATTCGTAGAAAATCCTTTGGAACATACTTCACAAGTAAAAGGCTTTTCACCTGTATGTGTCAAGAGATGGTCTCTTAAACTATTATTCTGAGAAAAACCTTTGGAACATATTTCACAAGTAAAAGGTTTTTCTCCTGTATGAGTCAAGAGATGGGTTCTTAGATTACTATTCGTAGAAAATCCTTTGGAACATGTTTCACAAATGAAAGGTTTTTTACCTGTATGAGTCAAGAGATGCCGTCTTAAACTACTATTATCAGAAAATTCTTTAAAACATATTTCACAAACAAAAGGTTTTTCACCTGTATGAGTCACGAGATGCCTTCTTAGATGACTATTTCGAGAAAAACCTTTGGAGCATGTTTCACAAATGAAAAGTGTTTTTCCTGTATCACCTGAGAAATGTTTTTCTTTATCCCTATTTTTAGGAACAAAATGTTGTTGATTCGAGGAAGAATTTTCTTCTGTAATCAATGACATTTTCTTGCGTTAAAATTTATTTTCGGATGATAACAGAAACTTCTTCAAAGTTTCACCATGAAGAAATTTTTGCCATTTTCAATTAAGGAAATGACTTACTGAACTTCAGCAAAAACAGTTTTAGCTACTATTGAATCTGAAAAACAGAAAGAAAAATAATAAACAAGACATTTTTAATTAATTGTACAAAACTTTAAATGTCAACTAAGTAGCCGATTAGACAATTTTGACTTCTTTGGGGACTGGTCATCCAGCTTCGGAATTTTCCTCCGTAATGTTAAATCTATGGACGTTGGATGCATTTGTATATTCAAACCATCTCTTGGGGAGATTAATATTTTTAACTTCTTTTTTTTCTGTGTACTCTTTGTTAAAAGATGTTTCCCTTATTCCTAAGTTCTCAGACAATTTCTAAAATCTATGCTTGGTTCAATATTTTATGTATTTAAAGCGGGCAAACTTTGAGTAAGAGTGGCAAACATTTTATATAAAAATAAAGTCTACACTTCAGAGGTATTTTGAGAACTAAGAAAAACAGAGACATCTTTTAAGAAGTGTCTACAAAAAATAGAAGTTAAAAAAAATAATTTCCTGAGTAGATATTTTAAATATACGAATGTATCCAATGCCCCTTGACTTTACATTGCTGAGGGGCATTCGGAAATTGAGTGACCAGCAGGGATGTAGTGGAAGGTATACGGGGGTATACGCCATATATCTTCTGGATTTTTTTAAGGAACGCTGCATACCCTCTGTTTCTCTAGAAAGCTATAGTACTCTCGAAGTTCTATAATCCGCACAAGTTTCAGCCAAAGGTTGTGCGGATTATAGAATATTGTGGATTATAGATTATTATGGATTATACGTCATTTTATTACTCCTAGATAGCAAATTCTTTAATCAATATAACATGAAAAGATAAATATGATATCCAATGATTAATTCAATATACTATCTAAAAAAATTCTTTTCTAAAGTTATTTTATTAAAAAAATTATATATATATATGTATGTACATTTAAATAAAAATAATTACATATGTTCCATAATGCGGTAATCCATTTTTTACTGTTAATAAAATAAAAGAGTTATATTAACAAAAAATGCATGTTTTATTATGATTTTTTCAAGTTTTTTATTATTTGTTTTAAAAAAAAATTTTTGGATCATGAATTATTAAATTTTCTTAACTGTTTCTTTCATTGTTTACATTCACAAAGCAATGCGAATTATCGAAAATTGCGGATTATAGGTGCGCGGATTATCGATCTTTGACTGTATTTAAGTAGAAATATTGATCATGGTCTACCTAATACATCTCTCTTTTGAGTTTATGTGGTAGGGAGCTGTACATATACAATATTATCATCTTTTATGGAGAAGGGGTGGGAATCTGGCACTTGACATTATATTGATATCCATCCCTATCACTAGGTCAGGCATGAAAGGGGGAAATAAGGAAGAAGGTGGAATAATTTTCCGATTTACACAGTAAAATGAAATTCTTAGAATTTAGACACATTTATTAGTTACTCATACAATAAAATAAAATACAACCGTACATATGATTGTTAATTTTCTTTTTTGTAACTTAGAAATTATTAAAAAAAAATAAAAGAAAAGGTAAAGATAAATGTATAGATTCATTAAATAAAAAATTAAAGTTTTGAATAGATAGTTAGCTGAATATAGCTGAAAGATATATTTCCTAATACGTGGTGAAAACTTATATGAAGTACTACAGATTAATTTGTCAAAAGAAATATTATTTTGATTGATTTGAATGTATAAGATTTCAACAGCCCCTCCCCCCCCTTTTTTAAATCTCCATGCTAAATATATGCACTTCAAATTGATTTTTTTCTCCGGACATACATTTCCAAGCACGCAATACTGAAATCGCTCAAAAGTGTCCTACAATAGATTCTGTCAAATCCTCGCAGCTTGGGATCAGGGGTTTTGTGAATTTCAGAATTTTGCAGATTGCTTTATTTACATATTTGAAACTGTAATTTGAATGCAATTAATAATGCAATCGAAACTATAATGAATGCTTTAATACAATAGCATATTAAAGTAAATAATAAACTAAAATAATAATAATGTAGATAATTTTTAAAAGGATTTAAATCTTAAAAGCAAAGATCAAGTTAATAATCAATAATGTATGATTAAATATTCATTATAAAGATGAAAAGTATTTTTTCCTAAATTATTTAATTAATTTGTCTCATAAAGTTTCATAACTAATTCACATCAAATCCATAAAATAAGGAAGTTTAATTGCAGCTTTATCCAGACTTAATAACCAAAAGAAACTTGATTAATACATGATATACAGGGTGCATCTAAACTCTTGGGCAAAACTTTAAGGGGTGATAGTATTTATCAAGACAAACAATATTAAATAGGAAACTAAGGGTCCCAAATGTCTTCTGAAGGAGATAGGCAGCATTAAAGGTTAAGGTCTGAAATTTCAAATGATTATAAAAAACGGAAAAATTGGTCGATTTGTTTGCAGTTTTCCTTAAAACTATTCCTTATGTCAGTATTTTCTTGAAAATAAATTATTAAAATGCCGATAGAGGGCGCTTTAGACTTTGGAGTAACGCAAAACTATTTTTTACCGTTCTTTTTTGCATCTCATTAAATTTTTTTAGAAGCTTGGATATAAACTTAAATTTTGAGCTCAAAATCTGAATCATTGGGAATGGTCAACTAGCACAAACAAAACTATGTTGAAATTTAACCCCCCCCCCCCCCTTCGAACACATTTCAATTTTGCGCTACTTAATTACTCTCAAAGGTTCAGAATTTAAGGTCAAAATTTAAGTCAAAGATTTTGCAAGCATTTAATTAGGTACAAAAAAAACCAGTTAAAAATAGTTGTTCGTTACACTACAGTTTATGACGCCTTGTAACGTAATTTTTTGAAATTTATCTTTCTAATTTATTTTCAAGGAAATACTGACATAAAGAATAGTTTATGTGAAAACCGCAAACGAATCAAGCAATTTTTCCATTTTTTATAATTATTTGAAACTTGAATCCCCCCCCCCTTGAATAATACGAGCAAAATTTCAATCAGAACAACACCAGAATAGCCCAGTCGCTTTTTCGACTGGTTTAGGGATTCAGATCACACCAGAATCGCTCCCCAGGGCTGGATGATATCTTATGGGAAGTATGGAAGCTTTAAGAACCGTTCCTTCGGAAACTACCCGACTGATTTTAATGAAATTTGAAATCGACATTCAATGAATTATGTTCAAGACTTGGCAGACAATTTTTCTCAACGACTAAAACTTTTTTACATTAGAGGAATGACATTTTTCAAATTTTTTTTTCTCGAAACTTATATTTGACAAATTAAAATTTATTTTATAAAAATAATAAAATATGAGTATTACACAAACTACTGATCAATCAAAAAATTAAAATTTTGGACTTCACTTACCGTGAAACATCAAGATCTGGAGCATTATAACAGTGAAATTCATGTGTGGGAGGACATCTATAAGTAAATATAAAATTAAAATGAATGTTTAATTCTTTCAAAAATTTACTTAAACAAGAGTGGAGGAAGGGGGAAAGGGAAATCCGAACTTTAGCTTCTAAATAAAGCAATAACAATAAATCTTCAAAATTCTAAAATCTGTACAACTTCTGGTCTCAAGTTGTGTGGATTTGAGAGAGTTTACAGTATTACAGTAGACTCCCTCAAATCTGCACAGCTTGGGACCAGAGGTTTTGCAGATTTTAGAATTTTGCAGATTTCTGGTCATTGCTTTGTTTACATTTTTTAAAAAGTAATTTGAATGTAATCAATAATGAAATCAAAAATATAATGAATGCTTACAATATGCTAAAATATTAAAATAAGTAATAAACTAAAAAAATAAAAATTTAGATAGTTTTTAAAATGATAAAAATACTAAAAGCAAAGGTCAAATTAATAAACAATGTACAATTAAATAATCATTATTGAGATGAAATGTGTTTTTCCTAAATTATTCAATGAAACTTGCGTCATAAAGGTACATTACTAATTCACATCAAGATCATAAAATAATGAAGCTTTATTTCAGGTTTAGCCAGACTTAATAACTAAAAATGCTTGATTAATAGATCAATATATTTGGTAAGATTGTGATTACCAGTGATATCAGCAATATCTTTATTTTTTCAGAAATAAATTATTCTTTCTTCCTGAAGAAACATGAATTCAATAACCTTAACAAAAATTACACATTGAAAAACATATGGAATTGATATAAAATTAAAAAAGTCAAATTTTGCACCTACATCTGAACCGAATGCTTCATTGTTTACATCTGTAAAATATGTGCGGATTTTAGAGAGTTGCGGATTTCTGGTTTGCGGATTTGAGGGAGTCTACTGTATATGATGTCAGAAGGGAAAACTTTTCTTACAGCATTTAGCACAGATTTATTTGTGTTATTTCAATGAAAATTACTTCAATAGTTATTTAAATAATAAAAATATAATAAGATTTCTTAATTTAATACTTATACATTCAAAAAACATGGGACTTTCTATGCCTTTACTTAAAAATAAATAAATAAATAAATAAAATAAAAATAAACAATAAATATGGAAAAAAAACTGGGTTAAGTTTTTTATAAGTAATCCAGGTTTTTTGCAACCATAAACAAAAAAAAGTACTACTTGTTTAACTCTTTGACCAAAATCTATTGCCAAACAATAAGATTACTAAGTGCCAATGATGGATAATCATAAATATCATATTCAATTCACATTAAGGCCCCTTTCCTTGCTCGAGGAAACACTCATGAACTAATGCTATTCCTATGGGGAAGCATTTTTCTAATAACTCTTTCGCATTTTGACAGTTTTGAATAATTTTTTTTTGCATTGGATAGCTGAGGTGCATGCCTACAGCACACCTTTTTTACTTTTTCAATTTTGGTTGCAGATATTTTTTACAAAGTTAGTTTCACTTTCAAAACTGGTTTCAAAACTGAAAGTGCTTTTTTAAAAAAATATCTGCAACCGAAATCGAAAAAGTAAAAAAGGTGTGCTGTCAGCATGCACCTCAGCTATCCAATACAAAAAAAAATATTCAAAAATGTCAAAATGCGAAAGAGTTATTCGAAAAATGCTTCCCCATAGGAATAGCATTAGCTCGCAAGCGTTTCCTCAAGCAAGGACAGGGGCCTTAAATAGCAAACATATGTTTGTAATGCCATCAAATGATACATAATTAGACTTTCACTTGTATTTTCTTTTAATGCTTTATTAATTTATTTGTTCTTTACTTATTTAAAATAATAATTATGCTAATTTGTATAATTTTGCAAATTACTCATCACGGCGATTTTTATAATTTGGCAAAAATGGTCGACAAGATTATCAAGTAGTACCGAAAAAACTACTAAGAATGGAGTTTACATACTTAAATGCAGAAATATTCTGCATTTATAAATAAAATGTAAGTACAGACAGAGACCTTTTACCCACACAAATTGGAACTAAAGTTTAAGCTGATTATAGAATATTTTGGATTACAGTATATTAAGTGGATTATGAGTAATTCTGTTTTTTTTTTCTGGAGAATCTTTTAATACCATATTCAGTATAGAGTGGAGGACCTATTATCCAGAATCCTCAGAACAGAGGATTTTCCATATTTTAAAATTTTCTGAATTTTGGAACTCCCTCATCCTTCTTTAAATTCAGAATTCTTCAAAAACATAAAAAAATTAAAATGATCTTATGTAGAACAGGAATAAAACATATGTTTTGAGTATTTTTAAATTATGTAAACAAAAATTAATGCATCATACAGTGATAAAAAGGAAAAAAAAACAAAAATGAAATGGGTAATTAATACATTTTTTTTTTTCAAACTCTACCTTCTTTTTTTTATAGGTACATGATTTATATAAAAAATTTTGATAGATCATTTTCAATTAATGTTATTTCTTAAATAATTTAGATTGTTAACCGTGCAGAAAAAAATTTTCCATGACAATTTTTAAATGTTTTTGCAAATTCCAGCAGAAGAAAAATTAGAAATCGTTAGCATGTAGATAGTTTTGGAATGTCTACGAAATGAGGGAAATTCAAGAAAATATATGACTACACATATAATAAAACTCTCCTATTATATATGCATTTAAATTATACAATGGTGTAGCCATAATATTTCTTCAAAGGAGAGGAATAGGGCAAAATATCTGATGATTTGTTTTTTAAATGGCATGTAACATATATTAATTTTAAACTGAAATTTGAGAAAAACACAACTTTTTCCTAATTTTGGAAGTAGTAGGAGACAGGGATCCATATTCCTCCACTACTGAAATAACTTATTTTAGTGGTTGCACATTAAAAAAAATGTACTTAAACTCACAACATACTAAAGAAATTATATATTTAAAAAAATAATATATATACATTGAAATTTTGTGTGTTATGAAAATTAAGGGTACTTTTCTGCAATTGACTGACGAAATTCCTGACCATTTGTTGAAGATATTAATATTTTTTAGCAATAGATTGGCAAAATACCTGATATTGACTTTCGCTAAGGTACATGGAAATCTAGAAAATTGCAGATAATGGGTGCATGGATCATCAATTCTTGACTGTATTTTCATGTCATATTTAAGATAATTTTCTATTGTATTTCCAAACGATGCACTTTTAACTAAAATATATTTTGTTATAAACACCAAAAAAAAAAAAAAAACCTTAGAATAAATTAGTTATTATGTTTAAAAAGCATTTAAAAGTAAAAATTATGCCATGAGATGGGATAAAACATGTTCTTTTACAAGTTAAAGCATTAAAAAAGAAAATTCTTTAGACAGAAAAGAAAATGGCACAAATAAATCAAGTTTGGGGGGGTAGAAAATAGAAACAAAATGGCAATTTTCGCCAAAACACATCAAAACAACCCATTTGTAGCAGATATTTTCATTTGGCACAGTTGGCAAAAGAATGTGAATATGTATATAAGCGACATTCTTTCAGTTTTATTCAAGTGTCTTAAACTTTTTTGAACAAGAAATTTTACTGACTGTACATAATGATATAAGATTGACATAAAAACAAGAAAAATTATAAAATATTAATTTTCTGTTTTTTTTTTTTATTAAAAGAAAAAAACCCAGAAGATTATAACATATAAAATAATTATTAGTACATAATAAATACTCCTCAACTGCTTTTAATATAGCAACTTAGAAGAAATATAACATTACAAAGAAAATATAATCTAGTAAGTAGAATTATTGTTGGTAGATTGTGTTTCTTTTTAGCAAGAGAATACAAAAGCAGGTACCATTTTCTTAAATGCAAAAAAATAAATAAATTAAAAAATTAAAACATTGTTTAAAAAGTCAGTGCAAATCCCCTCATCTATTGGCTATCCATTTAATATTATAAAAATATTGGAATGTCAAATTATTGATTTCTAAGATTGTTTGAATATTTTCTATAAATTTTGATGAAATTTATATAAAACATCAGTAGGTGATCAATTATTTTAAAAAATGTTTACTTTCAAATGAACAAAATGCAACCAGTCTATGAGCAACACAATTTTTAATATTTAAATGTTAAAAGAAAAAAAATCGAACCAATTAGTTGTTTCTAAATTTAAATTTGAATATTATTCATCGAACTAATTATAAATGAATAAATAAACGAAATTATCTGCAATAAATAAAACGTTTCAAAAATATTTTAAGTAAGTGATTAGTTATCGGCAAAAGGAAAATTGGGACAGATGAAATTTTGTGCAGCTATAGCATCAAATCCCAGTTTGAAGCATTTTTAGTAGAGGAGTAATCAAGGAAATTATCTTAGCTTAAACTTATTCTATTAAAGAGGGGTGCATAAATAAAATGATTTAAAAAAAATTACCTGATAATACAAACAGGAACAATGAACAATGTAAGGCTACGCAATGGATTTCCTAGTTGCAGGGCAAATTCACGTCCAGTTTATTGGTAAGCGTCTGAGACATTAGGGAGCCATATTAAAAAAATAAAGTTTAAAGAAATAATAATAATAATAAGGAAACTATTAAAATTTTAATCTTTAAAAATATAATTTATAAAAATGTAAAATTTATAGCGATATAAAAATACGGGGCAAAAGACAAGACGCCAAATGCAGGAATGATTCGTGGATTTTTACATAGTAATAAGGATTCGCGTAAAACGAATCATTCATTAGATTATCTATGAAAATATTACCATGATAGTATAACAATATCTTTTTTTAAATCCCTGGTTATATTTTTAGCTATCAGAACAGAGATTAACAGAAACAAACTTTACTATTAAATTTTTGTGTTAATTATCCAAAATCAAACTATGTAGAATTTTAAAACCAAGGCTATATTTAAGTGCAAGATTCGTGGATTTCGACTAATGTTTTCTATTTTTATTTAAATAATAAATGTTTTGTTTTGTTAATTAAAAATTAGTTAAACATTTCTTTGCAGTAATTGTTCTCTTCCAAATCATTCATTTCTTCTGATTCATTCATGGTGTTGGCATCACTTTACTTTTCTCATAATGAGGTAAAAATGTGTAGGAAATAAGTGTGTTCTGATTGTAACAATAGCAAATTTTTTAAACCAATTGTCTGGCCCAACCTCTTTACTAAAATAAATTAGTGGTAAGATATGTTTATTTTATTTGCATAACCTCTTATATAATTTTTTGTTTTAATTTCTGATTTTGTGACTTTTGTATGAAATTTGCGTTTATTCATGATTCAATGGAACAACATTAAGACTGTTCTCTATGGCCAAATTGCATAACAGCTGTACGTCCAGTCTAGAGGTGGTTCCTCCATATGTGGCATTAGGAATCCCTGAAAAAAAGAAATATTGTGTAATAGTGGTTAATCCTTTAACATATTAAATTTATCTAATTATTATTTAATAGAAAATGAAAACAAAGTTTAACAACAGGTAAGAAAAAAAATAAAAGAAAGAAAATGTTCCATTAGATCCAAAAGAAAATATGTCAGTCTAATTAGTTACCCAGACAAGCCCCATCTAAAAAAAAATTTCATGATTCTTTGGCAAAATTTTCCTGCTATCTTTGGTTGATTTTGGCAAGTTTTTTTTAAATGATTGATCTTTTTTTTTTTTTCAGCAATCATTTGTTGAAATTCAAGATAGATTTATGTTCAAATTGTCGAATTTATAGTTTTTTTTTTTGGTTTAATTTTTATGAAAATTAGTAACAGAATAACCCGTAAACTAAAGATACTTTTATAAAAAACTTATATTTGACTTTTATTTAAAAAAATTCATCTGAAATATCTATTTTAGTTCTATTATTTTTAACTATCTCTTTTCAATATTGTAAATATGTTTTTAATGTAAATATTTTGCAGGGAAAGAGGGTGTTTGATGTAAATAGTTTCATTTTTTACAAAAAAAAAAAAAAAAAAAAAATCTATTAAAATATCTGCACCAATTTTATCATTTTCTGGTATTGAAAATGTGTTCTTGACATAAATCATGCTCCTTTTTTTTTGCAAGTGACGATTAAACTGAAAATGATCGGAAATTCGGAAAAGTCTGTAATCGCCAGGATAAACAATTTTAGATTTAACTTGAAAAAAAAATATTTTTCATGATAAGTTTAGTATTCTTGTGATTTGTATTATATTTTGAGTCTTTATGAATCAGAAATCCTAATTTTTTAAAAAATCATATGGTTATTATCTTTTTTCTTGTGTGTGTGTGTGCGATTCATAACAGATGGTGACACTGCATAAATGTTTCATAATTATTTAAGATGTACATTTCAAATTGCTTTTGAGCATTTTGAATTGCTTTTACTGAATGCCTTTTTAATTATTTTCAACTACCAAGCTCTTTGCATTTTTGTACAGTTGAACCTTGAAAATACAGAAATCCAAATTCAGGAAATCTCTAACATCCAGACATTTTTTCAATTTCAGTTTTATTATTATTTAAAATGAGATTTACTATAAATTTCCTCAAAAGCAGTTAAATTCTTTTAACTAAACACTAAATAAATAAATAAGGGCATACAGCCAAGGATTGATAATCCGCAATTTTCTATAATTTGCGTTATTTTATGAATGTAAACAGTGAAATAAACAGCTAAGAAAATTTACAAATTTTGTGATTCAAAAATGATTTTTTAAAGCAAATAATAAATTTTTTTTTTTTTTTAAATCATAAAACATCTGCCTTTTTATAATTCTTTTATTTTATTAACAGTAAAAAACAAACTGTATTACTCAACATATGTAATTATTTTTATTTAAATGCACATAATCAATTTTTTATAACTAACTTTAAAAAAGCATTTTTTGAGATAGCTTTTAAATTAATCATTAGATTTCATGTTTATCTTTTCATATTATACTGATTATATAGTAATTAAAATGCTGTTTAGGAATAATGAAATGAAGTATAATCCACAGTATATAGAACTTTGACTGTATTCTTGTATAATTTTATAATGATTGACAGTTAATTATAGGCTTTAACTATAAAATAATATAGAAATTTTAATAAAGTCATTAAAAAAAAGAGTTGAGGTGATACGTAGATGACACGAACCTTCATACATTTTAATATTTATAAACCAGGGCTGCTGGCTTTTAGCCAGGCCGGTTTAAATCGGCCAGCTTTTTCTAGTTTAAACTGCTTGCAAAGGGCCGGCTTTTTTTAAGAAAAAGCTAGCTTTTACTAAAACTTTTTTTTTCTTCTACAAAAACTATTCTTAAAATGAAATGTACAGTCGAGGATCTATAATCCGCGGATCCATAATCCGCAATTTCCCATATTCCGCGTTACTTTACGAATGTAAACAATGAAATAAACAGTTAAAAAAAATTACAAATCCGTGATCCAAAAATGATTTTTTTTTAACAAATAATAAAAAATGTAATAAAAATAATAATAAAACGTATTTTTTTAATTTACTTTTTTATTTTATTGACAATAAAAAACTAAACTGTATTACGGAACGTGCCTAAGCTTACTTAACGTTCGAATTGACAACTGTTCATTCGTAGCTATTTCAGTTTGTGCAAGTTCAGGAGAGTAACAGTAAACACAGCACCAGCTGAGAACTAAATATTATACCGTAAAATACCGTTAATCTGGCCCCCCAAACGTGACAAAAAATCGTACAATAGTTAGAGGGACGCGCTTACATGGGATTTTTCCGCGAACGTTCAACAAATTTACAGGAATGGATCATGATGAAATGAATGAATCATGAATTTTGATACTAGAAATTTTTTTTTTTGTTTTTTTTTAAACGTAAAATTTGTTGAAAAAACGCAGAAAAAAGGAGAAATTTGTAAAAAAAAAAAGCCAAAACAAGCATGAAATCAATTTAAAAATCTCGAAAAAACGCACATTTCATGAAAGATTCATGATTCATTCATTTCAGGTTTTGAAACAAACAACACTCGACTCTTATTTTTGTTAAACAAAAGATTTCTTAAATAATATTCATAGTACTATTTCATTACAGTATACTGAAGTAATTACCATTTATTTTACTTTGTATTGGTTATTTTTTGTGCATAATTTGTTCTCATTTTTTTATACTTTCTTCCATAAAATATTCCTTAAAAATAAATCTCATTATTAATATGTAATTATTGTTCTTTAAATACATATATATATATCACTTAAAAAAATAAAATAGCTTTAAAAATGCTTTTTTTTAGATTACTTATTAAATTAATTACTAGATTTCATATTTATCTTTCCATATTATACTGATTATAGAATTAAAATGCTGTCTAAGAATGATAAAATGACGCATAATCCATTATACTCTATAATCCGCAAAATTCCATAATCCGCACAACCTTTGGCCTCAACTTGTGCGGATTATAGATCTTTGACTGTATTATTAATTATTATTTAATTACTGTTGTCATAAAAATGAACTGTCAAATAAATTGTCAATTAAAATATAAGTGAATTGACAGTAGAAATGTTCTTGTGATCAATAGATGGGAAGAATGTTTATTAGAAAATTTGAACAATAAACATTTTTTTTGAACTAGTTCAAATGGTTTTTACCAAATATAATACCAGTCATTTGACTTACATTTTAAATATCAGTACTACACTGATCTTGTTCCAAACAAAACCATTTGCTGAAATTTTATTTTTAATTCCCTCTCCCATACCTATGTTCCTTTAAACGTAAATGCGTTAGTTTCTGGAATCTTGCTAATCCAGTAACCTATTAGATTAAACACTAAACCTCTCCTAATACGAGAAATTTGGGGAATGGAAAGTTTACTAATTGATCCAAATCTATTATACTCCTTTTAATGTGTAGAAAATTTTGTGAAGGGACAAGAACAAAATATTTAGTCAATATAAATAGAAGGAAAGAGCATGTTTACAAACATTTCCATCAACCAAATTACCACACCACTTCATTTTTATTATAGTGATCATTGCAGGAACATTTATGGCAATATACGCCAATCATATCATGGACCTGTTAAACAGAGACCAATCAGATTGGCTGAGGTTATGTGCACAGCAGGAGATATAAAGATCAGATAGATGTTTCTTACTATTGCCATCACACAGTAATTCAACCCACACTATGTCAGCATCTCTTTCCTTATAAGAAAAACAAATGAAGATAAAGGGACATACAGTAAACTCTGTATAAGTCAGAATCAATCAGAACTGAGAAAATTGTTCACAGTAAATGATATTCTGCCTTAGGCAAATTTTACACTGTCTATGGTCAAGGACTTAAAAAACCTTTTCGAGCTAGACAAATTTCCATCTTACTCAGTCTGGCTTATTGAGAATTTACTGTACTTAGAAAGAAAAATAAATATAAAAGCTATGTCAAAATTATTTTTTTTCTTAATTTTAAAGTAGAATGCTGCCTTGTAAACTTCTTACATAAACAAGTGACTAACACATTCATATGTGCTAGGAGCCATTGTTCAAGTGAAGTATTTTATAAACAGTATATCATTTTGTATATTATTCATTTGGATATAATTCTTACCCATAATAACATGAAAATTACTTAACTAAGCATAGGATGTGCCACTGAATCTATAGTATAGATGTCTGATAATCATATTGGCTATTACAGTAGACTTCCTTAAATCTGCAAACCAGAAATCCGCAACTCTCTAAAATCCGCACATATTTTATGGATGTAAACAATGAAACTTTCAGTTCAGATATTGGGACAAAATTTGATATTTTTAGTTTTGTATCAATTCCATATATTTTTTTATTTGTAATTTTATTAATAATGCTCTATTCATATTTTTTTCCATGAAGGAAGAACAATATTTTTTTTGAAAAAAATTCAAGATATTGCTGATATCACTGGTAATCACAATCTTCTTACCAAATATTTTTATGCAATAATCAAGATTTTTTGGTTACTAAGCCTGACTTAACTTGAAAAAAGTCCTTATTTTATGATTTTGATGTAAATTAGTAATGTACTTTTATGAGGCAAGTTTTGTAGAATAATTTTGGAAAAATACATTTAATCTTTATAATGAATATTTAATCATACACTATTGATTATTAACTTGACCTTTGCTATTAATACTTTAATCATTTTAAAAATTATCTAAATTTTTATTATTTTAATATTATATTATATTGTAAGCATTCATTATAGTTCTGAATGTACTATTAATTGCACTCAAATTACTGTTTAAAAAACATGAACAAAGCAATGACCAGAAATCTGCAAAACCTCTGGTCCCAAGCTGTGCGGATTTGAGGGAGTCTACTATATTATTAACTGGCTATAAAAGTGGACATCTGAAACATGATTTTAAATGAATTTTATAAGATTTTAATTTTAATTTACATAAAATGGCCATTTGAAAGGTAAATTAACAAAAGAAGTTGTTAAAAAAAATAGTAATATAAGCGTTGGAAAAAGCCAATAAAAGCCGGCTTTTTCCACAAAAGACTGGTCTTTTCCAATAAAAGCCAGCCAACCTGGGCTTTTTTAGAAAAAGCCGGCTCCTTTGCAGCCCTGTTATAAACCCACTCAAGTATATATAACTAAAGAAACAAACATACATGATTCAACTCCTTTTTCTTTTGGTTGAAGTAAAAGACGAATACACTTGATTAACACCTGCTCTTTCTCCTACGGAATTATCAACATAGTGACACGTTACCCTATGACTTTGACATGTACATTTTCAGATATCAATATGTTGTTTGTTTCAGTTGTATTACTTTGAAAAGAACTTTGAATGCAAAATGAAAATAAGAAAACAAGATGATTTATTTTGTAGATCTTTTAAAAAAATAACCATTTTTTTTCTATCCTACCCACAATCTTTTGCAATCTTTCTCTTTTTTTTTGCCATTCATTTTGGGATCTTTTGACAGAATTGACAACTTTTTCTGCAATCAATATACAAATTTGATTTTCTTAGAGGTGAGGGTGCAATATTTTGTCACAATTTGTGTCATATTTCCATGACAGATTGAAGTAATAATACACTATTTATTTTGCCACTCTTATGACAAAATTCGCTATATTTTTCCTTGATTGTTTATTTGAACTTTGTGATTTTTTTTCCACAACCAACGAGAAAAGATTTCTCAGCGGTCTAAAGACAAATTTGATCTCCCATCTGCTTCAATTGTTTATTGAAATTAGCAACTTTTACAGCAACTAATTGAAGAAAATCTCTAAATATTTCTTAGATAAGTGACAGTAAAGTTGACATTTTTCCATGATTATTTGGAGAAATTCTTCCCATCATCTATTCACAAAAATTTCAAATAAATAAATAAAAGTCACTTAAATTTAAAAAAAAATGTATTATTGTCAGAAGAATTCACACAATTTTATGCCTTATCTCAAAGAATCCCTTCTTCAAGAAACTCTAGCAATGGCACTAAACCTTCCCAGATGAAGATTTTCTAATGCAACTACACGATTTCACTCTTATTTAACAACCATTAAAAAGGTTTCATATTAAGAAGTTTGTTTACTTTTCCAGATTTTTCATGTCTGATTTTTCAGACTCTTTCTTTTTTCGAACTGAATGACTTAAGTTTTAAAAATTTTGAAAAAAGAAATCGCTCTTGTATTATACATTGTATACTATATTTTAATTTATTATGTTTTAATATGTAGGGGAAAGTGGGATGGTGTGGGACATTTTTTACAAAAGTAAAAAAAAATCAACTCTGTTTGACACAAAAACAAAAATTTGAATTTGTAAATTGCAAGGTGAAACAGTTTTTAATCTCCCTGAACAATATAGAAACATAACATGCAAAAGCTGTTTTATAATAAAAGAAATTGTAAGTTTCAAAATGTGTCCCATACATGCCCACTTACAGGGTGGTATCGGATAGCAATAAAAAGCTATAAAACACAAATTCTCTATTTTCGGCTAGATATACAGTCAAACAAGCATTGTAGCTTGATAATGTATGTGCCAAAATGAAAATTCCAGTATCTTTATGATTGAAATGAAACGCAGGATTGTCTGTCAGAGATGATATATCTCAAATCAATCATTCATCATCATTTCAATTTATATATATTTTGAAGTAATTGTATAGATTATCTGTGATGTAAATAATATATTGTCCTCTTAAAATGGTTGCTTGATAGAATTCACATTCACCTTACACAAAAAAAAGTGGGAATTGGACCTGTCCCATTCCTCCTTACTTGTTTTGCGTTAAACTTCTTGTATAAGCAAAAATGTTGCTTTTAGGCTTAGTTTAAATTTAGGATAATATACAGCATTATATTATAATGTTTCATAAATGGGGAAATTATTACATTGATGCATAAACAAGTCATTAACACACAAAAAGCATTAAGCATATATGAAGCAAATTTACATTTGATTCTTGAAATAATCTTTTCCTTTATACAATTGCAAACTTATACAGATCAAAATTTATCTTCAATTGAAGATTGGACTACCTTTGCTTCATCTTGTGTGTGATTGATGAAATGTTTGGCAAGAGAAATAAAGAGGAAAGCCTACTGTCTCATTCCTCCCATTGTCCTACTCTGCCCTATGTTTAATTTCAGCGTTTTTAGTGTATCATTCTTATTACTGAATTTGGCAGTTTAATTGTCATTTATTTGCACTCTAGGAAAATATTGCATATTGTATGTAATTATATTGCTATAAAAAACATTTTTTAACAGACCTCCAAAACCTGAATCACCATGGTCCTGCTGACATTTTGAAGGTTCAACTGTATTGAGAAAGTAATGAGATATTAGTATTTTTGTTTATTTAAAAAAATTTCAGTTTTGTGTATATTTAAAAATTATTAATTTTCAAATAATTTTTTAATCCAGAATTTTCTATAGTCTGTAATCGCAGATTATTCCAGATTAATTAATCTATACTGTATTGATCTTTAAATATATATACAGTGAAACCTCCGAATAAGGGACACCTATGGGACCGGAACTTTTGTCCCTTAAATAGAGGTGTCTCTTATTCAGAGTTTTTTATTTACGTCCTGAAAGATATAAAAATAACAAAACATTAAAAGGTGAAGTTTGAATCTATTCAAAGTGTATAAATAATGTTAATCAGATGCAAAAGAAATAGAAAATTAATTAAAATTTTTAATTGATTATTAAATCATTAAATAGTTTGTAGAATTACTGATTTATATTTTTTACACAAACAGTGTACATGCAAAAGGTATAAAAACATTTAAAAAAGTTATACTTGAAGTAATCAATCAAAGCTGATTGCTTTGTAAATTTCAATTTCTCACTATACATTTTTCAAGCATTTATTTACCATCTTATAAATTTTAATTCTTCATTATCATAATCTTCATTATCATTAGTAATTACAAAAAATGTATTTAATTGCTTTGCATATTTTAAGGCAAGAAATCTCTCCACTGCTCTACTCAGCAAGTGGAAAATGTTTTGACGCATTTACAAATTCTTTTTTAAACGGAAAGGTATAAAACTGGAACACCTGACTATGGAAGTGATTCGGAATCGAACTGTGTTTTCAAGTTTTGAATGAATTATCTATTGAGTTATAAGTGATTTTGATCATGTGACAGACGTTTTTCACCTTTTCTTGAGTACTTATTCTTCTTACATGTATAAATTTGGTTCAAAACGCTCACTTTGACACTATTTTCTGAAAGATCTATTGTGTTTGAAAGGAAAAAGAAAAACCAGTTCGATTACATAATTTCTAAACAACGCCTGCTAGTTTCAGGCATTTCTGAATAAAAATAAATTAAAACTTTAGTCATAAAATTTGCCTTTTTGGATTTAAGAACAGCGTTAAAGTATCTGTAAAATTATTTGTTTCGCAATTTCTTTTTATCCTCCACTTTCAGAATCATCTTCATAATTTTCAGCATTACTTTCAATGGGGATAAACGCATTGAAGTCGAATCAGAATTGTGGGTAAATAAATGCCTGTAAAATGTGTTGTAATTCCCTGTATCGACATAATTGTCTGTCAATTTGATAAGTTCACAAAAATCTGTATTTTAATTTTCATCACAGACTACTTCATTATCTGAAATTCAAAAGCCAGCATCTTTAATCTCTATTTCAAGTGTCCCTTATTCAGAGGTAAATACATTATATGTCCTATACCAAGGGACTGGGACCGGAAGTTTTGTCCCTTAAATAGTCCCTTATTTGGAGGTTTCACTGTATGTGTATTTTTTTAGGGGGGGTGGAATTACAAAAAACATTTATTTAATCTATTCTCTGTGCCTCACATATCGACAGCTTTATTTCTATGAGGAAAAGAATATACACAGGGGTAGAGATAAGAATACTCATTCAAAAAAAAAAAAAAAAAAAAAAAAAGTTTTTTTACTGGAGGCTTATTTTTTAATTTTTCCAAACAGGAAAAATTCAAATATCATTTATAAAATAATATAGCGAAATTTTTGTAATAGCTGCATTTTGATACTTTTTATTTCTTTTATTTTTATGTTAACTGTCCCACATGAACACATTAATGTGGGTAATGTAATCTTTCAGTAGAAATCTGTTTGAAAAGACTTGAAAGGATCTCTCACATTTTTTTCTACTTTGAAGCACAAGACCCTTCACAAAATTTCTCATGAAAATAGACATTTCAGAAGGATTTTTAATCCCAAATTAAATTTTTCCCAAATACAATAATTAAAAAAAAATAAATCTCATGCCACATAACAGCTGAGTCTTATCAAGTAATGCATGTATTAAGAACCTAATTAAAATGCCTAAATAGGAACCTAAATATAGAAATAATTTCTAATTTACAAATTCTGATTATATTTTGTACAAGTATACATAAAAGTTCACAATTAAAAAAAAAATAAAATTACATGAAAAAAATCTTGATATATATTACAAATTTAATTTTTTTTTTTTTTTTTTTGCCAAAAACCTTACACTATATTAATTTTCTTTTAACAATATTATGTACTTATTTCAACTTATTAAATTAAAATCCTGTTATTAGATCTGATTTATTAATCTTTATAAAAACAATATAAATGCTTAAGAAACATTTATTCCAACATGCATAAATTTGAAAAATATCTCTAAATTAAAAGTATTCTTAATTAAACTTTATTCCTTAAAATTCCCAATAAAACTCATTTTTTCCCTGTTGTTATCAACCCTTTTTTACGAAAGTCTTATTAAATTTATTCCAAAACCATACTTTTCAAAAATATCATTCTTTTTATTTATTTTTCTTTTTTCTTCGCGTTTGATATTTATTGCGTATCAATAAATTCATTTCTTTTTTTGTATTAAATTATCGTCTGTAGCATATATTCGAATTTTGATTTCGATTATAAATTGTTAGATAATAATCTTTAAAATAAAAATTATCATCTGCAAAAGATTCGAGATTGCCATTTTTAAACCCGACACTAGCCATTAAATTCTATTTACATAAAAGATCGTGGTTAGATATTATCGAAAATTCTAGAAGCTTTTTATTTTTGACTTAAGTGGGGAAGACCAGAGATTATGGAATATTATTTTTTCTTCGATGATTCTGTTTTAGACGACTTGTGGAAGCAATGTTTTTAGGATGGAATGTCTTTCCGGGGAGAGCATTTCCCGCTCTATATGAATGCCTTTTAATAAACTATTTTGGAGAAGCTGATGTGTAGTTTAACAAAGCTTCTACATTTATTTATTTTTGGCCACGACTCCTGTGATATAAAATGGGGAAACTTCCGGTTAACTGCAGAGATATTAACCTAGTTCTTTACATTAGGTCAATTGGTAATTAAACATGTAACTAAAAAATCAATTCAACAGAGACATGATATAACAAACAATAGCGTTAAATAAAGCATGAATGTACTATAAAAATTCTGAGGCTGAGGGAAAAAAACTAAACTTTTAAAAGCAGGCTTTGCTTCTTTTCTTTTGTAATATAGTCATATAAAGTGAAAATAATTTTAATACAAATGAATGAAAAAAAAAAGTTTATTATTCAATATTTTCTAAGAAAGTATAATTCATTTGGGGAAACTATTATAAAAAATCAAATTTTCCAATTTTTCATTTTTTTTACGAAAAAAGAAAGTTTTTTTTTCGCCACTTCAATTTTTTCAGAAAAATTACATTTCTAGTATAAACGATGCTTTATTGTATGAAGTAAAATAAGTCAAAGTTGAAATTGAAACTAAAAAATACGTCTGAAATTTTTCTGAAATTCTTTTAAGTCTGAGAGTGATTTTACAATAATACCGATATAAACAGCAAATTAAGGCTTATCAAGTTTTGATTTCCAATTTGTTTTATGTTAAATTTAAAATGACCTATGAAATTTCAGAACCTGACAGAAACTGTTTTAGTAATAATAGGCTACAGTCAATAGGATATTTGTATTGTTTCTAAAAGCAATAAATACAAACTAAAATATTTCTTATATTAAATAAATCAACATTTTTCTTTCTTTACTTTATTTAACAGCTAAATAAGTACATTAAAACAGTATTTCATTGTAGAGAATAAGCAACTAATATTTTGGGAGATTCTACAGTACAGTAACAGAGTGGATTGTGGACCACTACACCCCAGAAATGGATCTCCATTGTGCCACATGAATTCAAGTTCAATACATTCTCATAAAATTGTTATTTAAAGCTTCCATTTAAGCGTATTAACTTTAATGGTGAATAAAAACAAGTATATTTTATTTACAAAAATGCTGCTTTTTCTCTTTTATATATAATTTTTAATTGATAATAAAGAAAAGTGCAACAAGGAAAAATTTTACTTTTATAAGCATAAAATACAAAATCAGAATAAAATCAATCACTATGAGCTAACAACATGTTTTGAAGGCTATATGTAATCAATTCAGTGCTGTAATCAATTAGACTCTAAGAAAAAAAATTAAATTAATAAAATATAAGGGGTGATCCACTTTGTACTTGGGTCAACTGTACCCCATTCTCCCCTATGTAAGAAAACATAATGTGGTAATTTAATGCATGAATTTTCTACTGTTTAACAAAACTCGTCAAAATGACTGTTTAATTGATAATTAAAATTTATTGCAGTTTATTAAACTGAGTCATTTATCCTTTTTCTTTCTATTTTCAGATTCAAAGGTTGATAAAACTTTTTTGCTGAAGTCCAATAAGTCATTTCCTTCGATGAAAATGGCAACAATCTGATAAAAAGTGATTCTTTGAAGAAGTTCCTATTATCATCCGAAACAAAAAATTTCCACATACAAAAATGTCATCTATTGCAGAAAAAAATTCTTGTTCCAGTGAACAACACTTTGTTCCTCAAAATGGGGATAAAGAAAAACATTCCTCCATTCAAACAGGAAATAAGGTTTTTATTTGTGAAACATGTTACAAGGGGTTTTCTCATAATCATCATCTAAAAAGTCATCTCCTGACGCATACAGGAGAGAAACCCTTTGTTTGTGAAATATGTTCCAAAGGATTTTCTCTGAATAGTAATTTGAAAAGACATCTAAAAAACATTCATACAGGAAAAAAACCATTTGTTTGTGAAATATGCTCCAAAGGATTTAATAATAACAGTACTTTTAAAAAACATCTCTTGATACATACAGTCAAAAAATCCTTTGCTTGTGAAGTATGTTCCAAAGAATTTTTTAAGAATAGTAGTCTAATAAGACATTTCTTGACGCATACAGGAGAGAAACCGTTTGCTTGTGAAGTATGTTCCAAACGATTTTCTCAGAATGGTAATCTAAGAAGCCATCTTTTAAAACATACAGGAGAGAAACCTTTTGTTTGTAAAACATGTTTCAAAGAATTTTCTGAAAAGACCCATCTGAGAAGACATTTCTTGACCCACACAGGTGAAAAACCTTTTATTTGTGAAATATGTTCCAAAGGATTTTCTATGAATAGTAATCTAAGAAGACATCTTTTGACACATACAGAAGAGAAACCCTTTGTTTGCAAAATATGTTCCAAACGATTTTCTCAGAATTTTCATCTAAGAAGACATCTTTCGACACATATTGATGAAAAACATTTTGTTTGTGATATGTGATCCAAAGGATTTTCTCAGTGTTGCAGTCTACGAAGACATATTTTAACACATACAGGATAAAAGCCCTCTTTTGTGAAATATGTTCCAGAAAATTTTCTAAAAAATGTAATCCACTAACTCATCTTTTGGCGTATGCAAAATGAAAATCTTGAGTTTCTGTAATGGATTTCTGTTGAGGATTTCCTCAGAATTGTTGTCAAAGAACTTAATGATGGTTGGCGAAAACATTTATTTTTGCAATGTGTTTCCAGGAGGAATATCTGATAATCTTTGTATAAGAAAATGTGTCTCATACCAATTGAAAAAAATTCACTTCTTTCATGTCTTAATGTCCATTTTGGTAATAAATAAATAATTGATTCGAAGGATTTAGATGAAGCATATCTCATTATAGTGTAGGGGAGAGCAGGGAGGGATTGGACAATTATATTGATTACTAAAAATATTGTTTACAAATTATGTTTCAATAGTATCAAATACAAATTTTCATAACATCTTGAAGCATTTTAACAAATTAAAAATACAGTAGACTCCCTCAAATCCACACTCCTAAAATCTGCAACTCTCTAAAATCCGCACACATTTTATGAATGTAAACAATGAAACATTCAGTTCAGATGTAGGTGCAAAATTTGACTTTTTCAGTTTTATATCAATTCCATATATTTTTTAATTTGCAACTTTTGTTATGATTATTGAATTCATGATTTTTCATAATGAAAGAATAATTTATTTCCGAAAAAATAAAGATATTGCTGATATCATTGGTAATCACAATCTTACCAAATACATTTATGTATTAATCAAGCTTTTTTAGTTATTAAGTCTGGCTAAACCTGGAATAAAGCTTCATTATGTTATGATCTTAATGTGAATTAGTAATGTACCTTTATGAGGAAAGTTTCATTGAATAATTTAGGAAGAACACATTTCATCATGATGATAATGAATATTTATTTGTACATTTTTGGTTATTAATTTAACCTTTGCTTTTAGTATTTTTATCATTTTAAAAACTATCTAAATTTTATTATTTTAGTTTATTATTTATTTTAATATTTTAGCATATTGTAAACATATATTATGTAAGTATACCACATTGTAATTATACTTTTCATTTCATTATTAATTACATTCAAATTACTTTTAAAAAGAAATGTAAACAAAGCAATTACCAAAAATCCACAAAACCTCTGGTCCGAAGCTGTGCGGATTTAAGGGAGTCTACTTATATTAGTTTGATGATAAAAAATAAAAATTTAGATTAATTATCAAATTAATAACAAAAATGTCCCATTCCCACCTCCCCTCATGCGAGGGAGGGATAGGACACATCTTTAAAAAAGAAATTCATATTTAATTTTCAAAAATAAGGTTGATAAATGATAAAAGTACTGTTTCATTAACATTCCTAAGGCTTGTTGTATATCACAACGTTTATTTTATGTTATATTATACTTTGTAAAATCAAAATCAAATTCTTTAGTCTAATTAATTCTATCAATTAATTTTGATGGCAATTAATTTGCAATTATGACTTGTTCACCAATGATAAAATGGCCAGTTTCTCGTGATAAGATGAAATTTCCTTTTTCATTTCTTCTCATTAATAGGGCATTGCCATGTGAAAATAAATTTTTGCAGTGTGAGTACGATAATTATTCAAAATAGGAATATTTTATCTTAAAAAAATAACTAAGGATAAAATTCTTTCTAACTTGTAAAATAATGAGTTTTTTTTTTTCTGTTACAATTACGAAACAAGATAGTCTTAAAAATATAAAATATCAAAAAATTGTATGTAATTTCGCGGGTTAGAGCTATCTTTTGAGAGGCATAAAACATGTTCCATCTCTCCCTTTGCGAAAATTTTTCAGAAATATGTTTTTACAAAAAGCATGTGGTTTTTACACTTAACTGTTCATTCGTAAGAGATGTAACACTGAGTTTACAAAACATTAACAGCAAATAAGCAACAAAGAACGAGACTGAAAATTTGCATTCAAAATCTGCATAGTTATATAGTTTTAATACCTAAATAACAATAGCCTAAGTCATGTGACTGTCATCAATCTCTATATCAATAGTCATGTGACTGTCTTCAACAATTCTGGGCTGACAGTTTTGCTTTTTGTTTGCGAGATTGATATTTTTGTACTTAGAACAAGTAAAAAGTGTGCAAATATAGTTCCATCATTATCATTTCATCTATAATATGATAGTGCAATTCATATCATACAATTGCGTTTTTTATATGTGAGGGGAACAGGTAATTTTCAATAGCAAAATTTTATTTCAAATAAAAGTACATAAAAAGTTTCATGGTCGCAGAGAATTCTTGGTTTTTATCATTTATCTGTGTAAAAATCTTGCCAATTTTTTAACTTGCCCATTAACATATTTAATTTTTTTGCTTGATAAATTAAAATAATTCATTGATTTTGAAATAAAAAGTCATGGCTTATTGTATTATTTATTTTTCTTTTTTACAAAAAATAAGTAATTGTCAAAAATTTTAAATGCTTCAGTTTTAAATAAAATTTGTGTATTTTAAATAAAATGAATGAATGAAAGGACTATATTTAGTATTTCTTGATTATCTTGTCGACCAAAAAACTATCACCAAACTATAAGATTAAATGCCATTAATGGTGCTTGTAAATGTAACAATCACTTAACATTAAACACAATACACATGTTTGTTATGTTAGCAAATGATTTTTAATTTATATTTTAATTAATGCTTTACTGATTGATTTGTTTTTTCTTTTTATTATTTAAAATAAAATTATATAAATTTGTATAATTTGGCAAAATCGGCCCACAGGATAATTTGATAGTGCCTTATATTTTAAATCAAATTAATGAAATGCAATAATAATAATAATAATAATAATAATAATAATAAATGCAGTTTAAACAATGTCTGGCAATTTATCCCCTACATCCAGCTAGGATATAAATATAGTAAATTTACGATTTCTCTGCCAGAATTTTTCGATTTGGCGAAGGATTGGGCAAGTAAATTAAATTATGAATAAAAGTAACTTCGTAAAATGCTTACCATTACATTTAAAGGTGATCAAACTGGTCATAATGGGCAGTTAGTTGTTAAATATACTTGTTAAGTGACAAACTCATTGTTGCTTGCTACTAAAAAGATTTATAGCAATAAGTGTGATGCAATGATTGTTTCATCTGATGCAAGAGTCGTAAATAAAAAAATACAAGCATTATTGCAGACAGAGCTGTCCTTAGAGATGTGCGACAGGTGCGGCCGCACAGGGCCTTGCGCATGGAAAGATCTCGCACCTGGACACAAAATTTTTTTTTATTAAAAGAAGATGGTATAATAGAAAATCTTTAATGTAAGTTTATGATTTTAACTAAGAAAAGATGGTGTCTTAGCATAAAATATAACCTTGGTGTATACCACCGCACACCATCCACTACATCTCTGCTTATGTTAGAAGAGGGACTTTCATCATCAATTGGCCATCATTATTTTTGAAATTGATTCAGTAGTTCCAGAAATTACCCTTACAAACACACTAACAAATGCTATGCCTTTATAATAGGGAATCGAACCCTGGCTCCACGGGTCATAGTATACAAATGAAAAAGATTCTTTTTTTATTGATAGTATAGTGGATAAGATTTTGTTAAGTGTCTGAAGGATGTATTCGAAAAAACGCTTTTCCACCTTCAACAGCTCGAAATTTTCTGACACAATTTCAGACACATTTTTAAAAGTAGAAATATGAAACTTGTTGAGGGGGATTTTGAAGAGACGTATAAGGTGCCGTGTGATGTCATTTTACGCTCCATTCATTAGAATTTCATTTATGAACAATTATCTTCTCAGTATTAGTGTTTTTCGCTCCTAAATCTTCCACTTCGGAAAAATCTGTTCAAAATGCTGTTTTTGATTGCTTTTTTTGCAATATTTTCTGCATTTATCAAAGAATTGACAGTCACGGCACCTTGTGTACTTTCTAAATAAAACAATTTGCCAGTTTGATGCATATGAGAGCAAAAATGAATTTAAAAATAAATCGGAAAATAAGCAGTTTGAATCGAAATACGCCCTGAAAGGAAAGGGCCTCACAAAATCCTTGCACTGTGACTCGTTTTAAATCATCCTTCATAAGGACGGCTCTGAGGTGTCCCATCTCTTCCAGTGTTTCATATGAGTCAATGACAAGCGTCTGGAGAGAGAACGGCTGCTAATGATAAGACTTAGAAAAATTTTGCTTCGGATTAGGTATGTTCTACGCATGCGTGAGCAGCTACAAGAGTAGGGAAGATTGGCAAGGAAAGGGAAAAAATTTTACAAACTGGTCAGTTGGCAACACAACACAGCCGCGTGTTTGAATTGCTGTTTCCGTCATTTTTTCTGTTGTATTCGTCATTTAAGTCATTTTGAAAAAAAAATTATAATTTTGATATTTTATTATTTGCTTTAATTAGCAATGGAGAATCTTACGCACCACCAGTATGTGGTGTGTGAAAAAACATTTTCAAGATCATCGAATTTATATGCACATATACGGAAAATCCATGGAGTAGAACCCACGTTTCCTAAAAGTGAAATCATTTGTGCATTGTGCAATGAAAATTTTCACAGCAAAATTGGCTATGAGCAACACCTAGAAGTTGCTCATCAAATCAAATTAAATAGGACTGAGCTTCTATTGAATTCGTATGAAGACTTTCAAGAATGGAAAAAAAATATTGAGCTATCAACACATGCTGAATATGTTCAAAAATGCAGAGTGAAAAGAAAAGATGATGAAAAAATTTTATATTTCTATTGTCATAGAAGTGGAGTGTTTGAAAGCAGGGCAAAAACAAACAAATCTATAAAATATTATGGAAGTAATAGAATAAATTCTAACTGTCCATCAATGATCAAAATAACTGAAAAAGATATGGGCATATTTATCCAGTTCACTGAAACTCATGTCGCCCACAAAAATGATCTTGGGAAAGTGCACATCCCTGAAGATGAAAAATTAAAAATATGTGCCCAGTTAAAACAAAAGATACCTGTTTCCAAAATTTTGGATAATATTCGTGAAAATAATTCTGCAGATTATGATAGGAGCCATTTAATTACCAGAAAAGATATATTTAATATTAAACATGAATACAATATCACTGATGAAGGCGTTTATCATTCTAATGATGCACAAACTGGTGAAAGATGGGTGCAATCTTTTGAGAAAGATGATACACCGGTTTTATTTTTTAAGCAGCAGGGTGTTTTAAATTCATCTTTTCCGGAACTTGCTAAAAATGACTTTTTACTTGTCATAATGAATGACTGGCAAAAAAAAAAAATGCTAAATATGTTTGGCAATGACATTATATGTATGGATTTCACTTATGGTGTTAACCAGTATAATTTTGATTTGGCGACGATACTAGTTGTTGATGATAAAAGAGAAGGATTTCCCTCAGCTTTTATCTTCAGCAATCGTCATGATTCAATTGTTTTGAAAATTGCACTAACTGCAATTAAAAATCGCGGCATAGATATATGCCCCAAAACATTCATGTCGGATGACGATAATGCATTTTATAATGCTTTTAAAGATGTGTTTTGTGAAGTTCAGAACAGACTTTTATGCATATGGCATGTACAGAAAAATTGGGCAAAAAAATTACATGAATGCTGTCCTAAAGATGAAAAACCAGTGTATGACCGTCTTCAGTGTTTGTTGACGGAAACCGATGAAGAAGCATTCAAAAGGTTACTGCCTGCTTTCATTAAATATGTAAAAGAAAATCTGTCAACAAGACCGTTTGCAGAATATTTTGAGCATGTGTATGCAAATCGTCCCAAAATGTAGGCCTTCTGTTATCGTTTGTGGTGTGGTATCAATACCAATATGTACATTGAAAGTTTTCATAGGGTACTTAAGCATGGCTATTTAGATGGAAGAAAAGTCAAGCGTCTTGACAAAACAATTAATGTACTGATGAAGTTTGTTCGGGATAAAGTGTATGACAGATTGATAATGCTGGGAAAGGGCAAAATTTCATCCAAAGTGAGTATACTACGAAATAGACACAATGAAAGCATGACAGCTTCAATTGATGACATATTGGAAATTTCTAAAGATGAATGGACTGTTCCTTCATTTACAAACTTTCCATTAAAATATAAAGTTAAAAAGTTAAATGGGTGTAGTAAAAAAGAAGACTGCCCTCTTAAGTGTGTACCTTGTGAAAATTGTCTGCATTCGTTTTCTTGCTCTTGTTTAGACAATTGCAATAAATATAATATGTGCAAACATATTCATTTAGTGTGCCGAAGAATTAAAGAGTCGCCAGTAAACCCTGAGCCTTTGAACGTCGAATCTGCTATTGAACAAGATGAGCCTTATGGAGATGATCTGATAATTGATTATGATAATTTTCAAAAAGAAGAAGAGGTAGCAGATTTGATTTCTGTGCTTAATAAAAACGCCAATTCTGCTGATGACTTAAAACAAAAAATGAAATCTATGTGTCAAGAAATAGTAGGATCTATTGATTCTTGCACATCAGTTTCAAACCTTAAATCAGCATTTAAAATGATGCAACATGTCAATTGCATTTTATCAGAAGACACCCACCAACGTGAATTTAATATTGATAAATTAAATAAAGAACCTGCGAATAAAAAAATTAACCCACAAAGATATTTTTCAACGAAAAAAAAATGTAACAAAAAGCAGAATATATTGATAAAACCATCTGCTAAAGAATCTTTAGATATCGCTTGCTCTCTTTTACTATCTGAAAATACTGATTCTAAATTATCCTGATTCCCTCCCCCCTTCTAACAGTTTTTCTGATTTTCTGCCACATTTTGCTTTCATGCAGGTATGTATGTGTGCACTTTTTGTCAGCAACATTCGTTTGTTTACAAAAACATAAATTTGATTCCTCCCTTGATTTTTATCAATTTATTTTTTTAACTACTTCAGTTATTGTTTCTTTATAAATTATCTTTGTTTATATTTTTTTCTATTTTGTTTTTCTGCTGACATGTGCTTACTTTTTCTGAGTAAAATTTTATTTTTCCCTAAATTTTCTACACCATTTCTTGTTAAAATTGTACTTTTAATAAAATTGCTAAACAAAATTATTTATAAACGTTTTAAGTATATATATTTTTTTCTAATTTTAATTTTAATTAAGTAAAAAAATGTAAATTCTTATTTTTAAAAATTCAATATTTTCATCATTATGAGTTAAGTCTAAAATTACCCATTCTGTCAAACATAACAAAATATCTTATAAAAAATAAACCAATGTAAATTAAACTTAGCATTAAACAGAAATTTTTTCCTGAATATTTATTGATTTGTATTAATAAGAAAAATAAAAGGATTCACTAGAGCATGTGCTAGTATAAAGAACAAGTATGGAAATATGGCTTATTTCTTAATTTTAAGTGTTACTATTTACTACTTAAAAGGGTAGTGTTAGTATTTATAATAAATTGTGTAGTATCATGTTAAATTTAATTGTTTGCAAATGTTAAACGTTGAAAAAGAAAATTGTTTAAAAGCATGGAAAGTAATAATGAATTATGTATATATATATTGCCTAACAGTGTTAAGCAATTTTTTTAATATTTCACATAACTGTTGAAAGAAAATTGCTAGCATAGTTATTAAAATAAGTTTTGCATTGTTAATAATAATTTATGTAGAATCATGTTAAATTCAATTGTTTACAAGGGTTATATGCTGAAATCTGTGATTTGTTTAAAAACACAAGAAAGGTTGGTAAATCTTATTTTGTTTCCAAGTAGTGTAATTGAAATTGTTTTGCTTAAGTTTTAGTGTTAAAAGTAATTTGTATAATATCAATATTCAAATGGTTTTGCATTAGTGTTTGTGTTAAAAGTAAATTGTATAGTACCATTTTTCAAATTCAAATTGTTCTGCTTTAGCATTAGTGTTAAAAGTAGATTGTATAGTATCAGTATTCAAATTGTTTTGCATTGTATCAAAAGTAAATTTTATAGTACTTGTTTTCAAACCTAAATTGTTATGCATCAGTGTTAATAACAAATTGTGTAGTAACGGGATAAATTTAATTGTTTGTAAATGTTAAACGCTGAAAAAATAAAAAATAAAAAATAAAATTTGTTTTAAAGCGTGGAAAGTAATAATGAATTATGTATATAATATACATATTGTCCAGCAGTAGTAAGCTAATTTTATATTTTTTCACATAACAGTTGAAAGTAAATTGCTAGCATAATTATTAAAATTCAAGTTTTGCATTGCTGTTGCTAACAGTAAATTATGTAGCATCATGTTAATTTCAATTGTTTGCCAGAGTTTAATGCCAAAAAAAGAAAATCTGTGATTTGTTTAAAAACATGAGAAAGATTGGTAAATTTTGTTTCCAATTAGGTAACTGAAATTGTTTTGCATTAGCTTTAGTGTTAAAACTAAATTGTATAGTATCAGTATTCAAATTGTTTTGCATTAGTGTTTGTGTTAAAAGTAATTGTACTGTACCAGTTTTCAAATTCAAATTGTTCAGCTTTAGTATTAGTGTTAAAAGTAAATTGTATAGTACCAGTATTCAAATCGTTTTGCATTGGTATCAAAAGTAAATTTTATAGTACTTGTATTCAAATTTAAATTGTTATATGCATCACTGTTAATAATAAATTGTGTAGTATAATGTTAAATTGAATTGTTTGCAAGTGTTAAATACTGAAAAAGAGAAAAAATGATTTGTTTTAAAACATGAAAAGCAATGGTGAATTCTTTTTTTTTTCATTTAATGTTAAGTGAATTGTATAGCATTGTTTCATGTTACTGTTGAAAGTAAATTGCCAGCATGACTATTGAAATTTAAGTTGTTTTGCATTGTTATTGTTAATAGTAAGTTATGCAGCATCTTGTTAAATTTGATTATTTGCAAAGACTTAATGTTGAAAAAAGAAAAGCTGTAATTTGTTTTAAAATATGAGAAAGAAAGGTAAATTTTTATTTGTTTTCAAGCAATGTTATTTAAATTGTTTTGCATTAGTGTCAAAAGTAAATTTTAAAATTGTATTGCACTAGTATTCAAATTTAAATTATTTTGCATCACTGTTAATAAGAAATTGTGAAGTGTATCATGTTAATTTTAATTGATTGCATATGTCGAATGAGATAAAGAAAAAGAAATTATTTGTTTTAAAGTATCACAAATAATGTTAAATTTTAATATATTTTAAAGCAGTTTTATATAATTTTTTTCCTTTTTTTCAGCATTTTCAAATATATTTTTATATTTATTATTCACATACTTTACTGGTTCAAATGCCATTGCTAAAAAAGAGACAAGAATGTCAAATATCAAAAACCTTAATTTGTAAATTTGTGTAGAATGTATGGAAAAATATTATCTCAAAATTACAGTACAATTTATATTGAGGTACAGGAGATGATCCTTCAAAAAATCAAGCTTAAGGAATTTGAATGGTTGCTGAATTGTCTCTGCTTCTACGAATTTGTATCAAAAAGAAAATTTGGACAAGTTTAGTTAAAATTTGTCTTAATACACAGCGTTCAGAAATATACGTTTTTTTTACATCGATGAGCATTTCCTTCATGATTCTTTGTTGAAATGTGCGTTTTTTAGAGATTTTTTAATATTATTATTATTTTTTACAAATTTTTCGTTTTTTTTGACAAAATTTAAGTTTTTTGGTCGATTTTTTGACCGTTTATTTATAGATATGGCGTATTTGCACTTTTTCTTTTTTTGACAAAATGTGCAATTTTTTTTGGCGATTCTTTGAGAAATTCACGATTTATCCACGATCTTTTGACATAATTTGTGTTTTTTTAGAGATTTTTTGACATAATTCGCGTTTTTACGGCAATCTTTCGTCGAAATGTCGGTTTTTTGGCGATACTTCGGCGAAATTCATGATTTTTTTCGCAATCCTTTCAAGAAATTTGTGGTTAATTTTCGTAATTCTTTGTCGAAATTAGTGTTTTTTCGGAGATCATTAGATAAAATTTCTTTTCTTTTTCATGATTTTTTGTTACGAAATTACCGTCTTTTCAGCAAATTTTTTTTTGGGGGGGGGGGAGTGAGTGCACTTTCTTGGGATTTTTTGAAAATTTCAAATTTTTTGTAAAGCGGGGATGGGGCGTTTGATTGGGAAGGGCAGATTTTACATAATTTGGCTATTAGTTTGGCAATTTGTATGATTTGATGAAATTGGTCGATGGGATAACAGAGTAGTACTAAAAATTTCAATGATTTCTTTTTGTTTACTTATTAATGTTTTGCATTTTTAAGTGATTTTTTTTTATTTTGTAGAACATTCAAATAAAATGTTAGGGGTTCGACTTATACACAAGTATATAATATACAGTATATATGATATTCATATGGAGACGTGATTAATAATCAGCACAGAGTCAATACCTGTCATACAAAATCTATTTATTCCTTTCTCTGCTACTTTAAGCAGAAATATAAATCAAAGGTAATGGTTAATATATTTATGCATTTGCCGTTGGTGGTACATGTATGTTCCACAGATCAATAACAAGGCAGCCACTATCAAACATTTTGATTTTCCATTTGTACTGCTACTTGAAAATATATTTGTTTGCAGTAGATTTTTCTTGGAATTACCATAGAACTTAATTGCAAAGGTTACTTTTAAAGCCAAGCTCAAAGGATTTATCTGCTACTTGGTTATTTATTAACAAAAATTTCTGTTTTGTAGGTATACTTTAATGCATATTTTTTTTAATTTTGATTTAATGAATTATATATTGCAGAAAATGTTCTCAGCTCTTGTTTGTAATTATTGTGTAAATAAATTTCGTTATTGTCAAATGAAACTTGTGTAGACTATCTCCTTTTTAGTTCAATATTAGTGTACATTCATACCACATCATACCCGAAGAAGTGAAAGGGTTACAACCCTTGAATTACCTACTTGAATCCCTTCCCGGCGTTAGTTATTTATGTTGCAGTTTGGTTAATTCTGATTTCATTTCAGGTTACTTTCAGGCTGAATGCAGATTCCTGGAAGTTCGGTTCCGCTCAACAAGACTTTTAAAAAATTAGTTATGTACATAATCTTTGTTTAAAAACTATACCTTTAGTAAGTTGAGATGTGTCATTTGTTGAGGTACGATTCTGTGAGTGGGACTGAAGGTATGATTCCAGTCTGTAAAAAAGAATCGTCTTTTCGGGACGACTCTATGGAATCGGTCCTTTTTCAAACGATTCCGTAAAGGATCGAATCCTCTGAATCGTCCCGAAATGAAACGACTCTGAAAAGGACCATTTCCTCAAAATCATTCCAGAATGAAACGACTCCGAAAAGGACAGATTCCTCTGAATCGTTTAGAAATATACAGATTCCAAGGAATCGGACTTTTTTGGAACGATTCCGAAAAGGACCGAATCCTCGGAATCTGTCCGAGATGCACCGACACCGAAAAGGACCGATTCTTCAGAATTGTCCCACAGTGCACAGACTCCGAAAAGGACTTCGGAATTGCTTCGAGTGTGACCGATTCCGAAAAAATCGGTTCTTGTAGATTGGTTAGCTTTAATAAATAAAAATACGCTATTTTATTTAAAATAAATTTTGATTTTATTAAAGCAGAGTGTATTGCCGAAATACCCTTCGAACGTGTATGAAAAAAAGAAAAAAAAGTTGTGGGAGGGGGAGCGCATTTAATAAACCATAACTGTGCATTATTTCCTCTTAAATTTTATGTTTAAAATGAATAGAAGTATATTATTTTACTTTAATTAAGAAACTATTACAAATTATTTACTGTCATCTGTAGACTTAATTATTTTACTATTTGACTTTTTTTGTGCTAAATTAATCTAAAAGAAATAATTAAAAAAAATTACATGAATTGGATTTTTTCCATCGTGAAAAAAATGCCCCAGCTGTGATTTGAACCAAGAAACTTGACATGCTTTATCGATTGAGTACCTGGATCTGAAGGTAATGGAACACTATACAGACTTAGATACAGATATACTTTTTTCTAATCGGTAAAATATATCAATGCGATTTTTTTTTCTAAATGAATTCTTAAGAAAGATAAAGTAAAACACTTTTTAAAAATCTTATTCGAAACGGTTTTGAATAATAATCATTGTGTCATAAAAATTGCATTTTAATTGGATAATAATAACTGATTTTTGGCTATTTTAATAATTATAGAATTGCACACTTTCACGTATATTTCATGTTTTTTTCCCCTCGTGCATAATTTAAATTTGAGAATCCTCATTGTCAAAAAAATATGAGACCAACTACTAGCGTTTGAGTACCACTTTATTTGCACAGTTTGGTATCTTGCTTTTCTCTCCAGAAGAAGATGATTAAAAAAAATCTCGAAACTCTTGAAGATTGTTTTAATCAACTTGCATCGAGGTTTATTAGAAAAAGAAAAATCTGTTTGAACAATAGTCTAGGCAATAGAGACCATATCGAGGCTCTACCTTACAAAATTCTTGGTAGTTCTGTAAAAAGGCTTACTTTGTTTTTTTGGTCGCTGCATCTGAATTTTCAAATTCCGACCAAATTTCCCCCGGTAACTCTCCTAAATTTGGTAAAAGCCCCCCCCCCACCCCCTCCAAAAAAAGTTATTAAAAAAATTCAATTGTTTTTATTAAAACATATCTAAAAATTTTGAAAGTTGACAAAATTTGTAACAAATACAATGCATGACATGCCATAGGATGAATGGGGAGAGCCTGCCTCTCAACAAGTGCCGCAGCCCTGCATGCATTAAGTTATACAATTCCACTTAAACTCCTCAAACCTTAGACAAATATTATGAAGGACCACAAAAATTAGTTTAAAATATCTCTAAAGTATATGGAGATATTAATCGGTATATGGATATTTCTGATATGTACGCATTTATTAAAGAACTCTAGAAGTAACTTTAACAATTCTAGAAGCATTAAAATGAATTTAATGGGTGTTCTTTTGTATCACCTACAAGGACATCAGGACTTAAACTTTACTTTTCGGCTCTATTCGAAATACATTTTAGCCCAAAACCCGGCACTTTTCGAGACTTTCCACCTCCCTCTCTTTCGAAGAGACAAGAGAGGATTTTCGCGCGAATCTTACTTTCCGATTGAAAGCTGCAGTCGTTCTTAAAATTCCTGGAAATGTAACTGAATAGGGTTGTTTTAACAACCAGTTTGGGATGTTCGTCTCTCTTTGGCATTGATTGGAAAACCAAAATAATAATTCCTTTATTTATCATCTGGTTTATCTTATATTTTGTCATTTATTAAGCAATAATTTTACATCTTGATAAATTCTTCATTTCATAAAATTTCATCATTTGCTTTGCAATTCTTATTTTCTTCTCAGTAAATTGGTAAAATATTTTTCAGGTAATTTGTTTTGTATAGTTTTTTAGAGACTACAGCATATCAGATTTTTAAAAAGTGAAATTAGAAATTTAAAAATAAAATGAGCTCGCTGTATTTAGATAACTATGCATATGGATAGTAAAAATTGTGCGAAATAGCAATGTACTGTTATCAGAAACATTCCTGGTGCATACTATTCACAAAACTGCACACCTATTTAATAATAATAATAATAATAATAATAACAAAATAATAATTTTTTTAAAAGAATCTTTTTATTATACTTAAAAAATAATAATTAAAAAAAGTGAATAAAATGAAAATAAATTGACTGATTAAAGTAAAATAAGTTTAATTTTATTCTTAATTCTTATTTTATTATAATGAGGTATAAAATATTTTCATAGAATGAAGGTTTTTATTATTTAGCAATCAATGAAATAATATTATAACATGTTAAGCCCCATCACTAGATTTAGAAATGGGTTTTAAAACTTTTAGAGAGTCAAAAATTATATGTATATCTCGTAGGTATATCTTATCAGTCTCTCATAGATATAATTAATAGTAAAAAGAAAAAAAAGGAAAAAAAAGAATGTCATTTTTACTTAATCACAATATATTTTCATTTGTAAATACCTTCAATTTGTAGGTTATTCTTCTTCGGATAACAAGAAATCAAATAACATTTTCCATTTTTCGATAAAAGGCAGAGTATTTTTCAAACATGTTTGTCAAAACAACGTTTTAGGCAGATTTCCGGGACTTGGCAGCAGCGAAAAGGTCTCATCTGTGTATTTTTTTTTTCAGGATTGTCTTTCAAATTTTGCGGTAAATACTAATCCTTTAGACTTTTTTAATCTTAGGACGGACTATCTGAAGATGAACAGAACTAGGAAATACAAGAAAAGCCCATACCTAGTTCCTTAGAAGGTATGGTGCATATACATGAACTTCGAGGCTTTTTTGAAGATCAGTTCAATATAAAAGATTCTATTTTTGTGTCAATTGATATGTTGGAGTCATATGCTATGACTCAAAGATTGTAATCGGGAAATCAATCAGAAATATCTGATTTTTTAATAAAAAAGGATAAATAATTAAGCTAGTAAAAAATATTTCAATTAATGAAAAAAAATATAGAAGTAGCTTTAGATAAAGTTTAGGCGTTAAATATTTCATTGTGGAGTTAATCTTTCTTTATTTATCTCTTCTTTTTGAAAGAATATATTTAATTCGAATTTTTGGATATTTCGAACTTTTCTTTTAATCCCTTGAACTTCGAATTAACCAAGTTCCACTGTATTAGCAAAATTATTTTATTCCGATACTAAGGAGCCAAAAAGTATTTTGTTTCTTCCAATAAAGACAAACTACTTTTCAAAAACTATTGTACAATATGACGTTTGATATACGATGCTTGATTTCAAGAAAAGATCGTTATATAAAAGCAGATAAATGGAAAACCCTATAAGATGGACGAAGGGGAATGCGGGGAGCAGGTTGATCATGTCTTTATTTTTTTTTTCTGAAATTCTAACTCAACTGTTTACATATTTATATAGTGTGTTTCGTTTCGCAATTGCGTTTTCTTTTTTTCAGAAATTTTTATTTTGTTAACAAGGAAATGAATACGGTTTTCTTTCTGCCATTAAAGGCAAAATAGCTTTTTAAAAATATCGTAAAATAGGACGTTTGAAGCCAAGATATACTGTGTGGCAATGAAAAGAAGTCACTATGTAGAAGCAGAAAAATGAAATACGCTAAATGAATGATGAAGTAACAGGTGTAGGGAAGTTGCTTATCTCTTCATTTTTTAAGGTTTCATTCATCTGACGAAACCCTATTCATCTCTGTCCTCTGTCTGTCTGTCACAGAGTCCGTACACAAAAACTATACAAGTCAGAGAGTTAAAATTTTGTGTGCTTACAACTGAATTAATATCTCTTGTCACCCAACAAATCATAAAATTTTGAAAAAGACTATTATTTTAATTAAAATATTATTTTAACACCATCAGTCCATTTTTTCTCTTCCAATTGTTGCCAAAGTTGAAATATATATAAAAATTATTATTTATCTAACATAAATCAATCGATTCAATAAATTACGTGAAAACGCGCTCATTTGTTTTTATTTTGGTAATTATAATTTCAGAATTGTATTATTTTCACGGCAAACAATATGACACGGAAAGAAAGAGATAAATTTTTATATTAAACTTTGATAATAGCAATACAATTTTTTTAAACTATTGATTTTACAAATTAGGTTCTTTCAGATCCGGATGTTATTTCATGCCCTGATTCATAAAATCTAAATAAATAATTTTCCAATCCAATAGTTTTTCCAGACCACAATTTCCCAATTTATGAAAAAATAAATTTTTAAACTTATAAAAAAAATGCTTCTTCGCACTGATAATTGACGGGAATTTGTTAAAATTTGGAAAACTAAATGATCGCTTTTACACTTTGACATAGTTTATAACACATAATATAATTTTTTTAAATTTAAGATAAATTGATTTTTTTTGGGGGGGGAGGGGAGATTTTTTTTTTCTTTAAATAAGCTAAATGCGGTTTTTTTTAATTCTATTTTGAGCACTGATGTAAATATTATTTAACATTAAATATTTGTAAAATATTTAATGTTGAAAAATTTAGAGGGAGAAAGGAGTTGTCCGAGGAGGGGTTATTTTCTGAATTTTGTTAAGTCTGGGAAAACTAAGGACTCAATCACTTGAAACTTTGACATATAATTTATTATACATAATAAGAATAAGGATAAAGTTTTTTTGAAAGAGATATTAAACAAAACCCTCTGTGTTATCTGTGATTCACTTACCCAATTTTTTTTAAAAATTATATTCTATGTTTTTACGTATTTATGAAACTATTTATCTATCTATTCTCTATTTATTTATCTGTTCTCTATTTTGTTACTAAAACCTCAAATTTTTACAAATTTAAGAAGTACTTTTAACTTTTTGCACACTTTGAAGTGTTTTTCTTTTATATGGCTTTGTTCATAACTGTGTTCAATTTGCTGATTTTTTTTTCACTACGATACTAATCAATCGAATAAGGCTTATTGTTATTTTTTTCTTTTTCAATAAAGGCAGCCAATTATTGTTCAAACAATATTGTTGAATATAACGTTTGAAACTAATTTATAAATCATGACAGTGGAAAAGGGTAGTCTGAAATAATCCAGAAAATATTACATGCTGTATGATTGAAGAATAGGGAGTTAAGTAAAAATCTCTGCTTTTAATGATTTTCTATCTTATTACTTTTTTATGGAAAACACATCCTCAAAATTTATATTTACATTTTGGTGAAAAATATAAAATCTCATTTTATGTCCACATATGTAAATATATGTGTTCTTTTATACTTGTCATGGCTGTTTATTTGAGGTTTCATTTTTATAAAATAACTAAAGCCCCCGAATTAGCTTTTGAGCTCTAAGTAAGAGCTGTTTATTTGCATGAATGATCTCTCTGAGTGACCCTTAAATCATTCAGCCATAATAAAAAAATAAAAAAAATTGCTGGCGAATAGTATTTAAAAGTAAAAAGAGATTAGAAAGAAAAAGAAAATCTAACATTGACCCTTAAAAGAAAGACTCATTAAGTCCCCAACTAGTAAATAGTTCTCTCCCTATCGCCAAAGGAGAAAAATTGGCATCTTCGCGTAAGGGGTGGGTGTTTCAGTGACCAACAATAGAGACCGCTCCGTGAATGTCATTCACTAGTTTTCAGGAAGGGGAAAAAGACCTAGGGTACAAGAGTCGTAACACAGCCGAGCTTTGGGAGAAAAAGTGTTTTGGTACGGCTGTTGATCCAGCCGGAATGAATAGGTTTGGGAAACCTTTTTGACTGAACTTTTTGAGATTTTCCAATTTCATAAATACAATTGTCATGCAATCCCCTTAGAAAAAGATCATAAAAAAATATCGATGATTAGTTGAAAAGGGAATACATTTTCTTCTTTATTTTAGCTCAGTTTTGTTAGCCTAAGAAATAAAAAAAATATTATCGTCCAAGTTCTCTAATACTTCAGTAGTCATAAATATATCCAAATAAACTTTGTTTTATTAGTACAGATATTATAAAGTAGTTTATGATGTATCATATAAGAGTAATTTTTGTTAGTCAAACATCAATAGCATGTATTTCATGAGATAAGTGATATGTTTCAAACTATGTTAATTAAATTATTAAACTCTTTGTATAATTGCATTTGTAAGAGAGCATCAACTCCAAACTCTTGAACTTTGAAGATTATTATTTTTTAATAATTGAAAAAAAATGGAAAAAAGAAAAAAAATATTTTACTCATTTTACTTAAAATAATTAAATAAAGCAGCTACAACTGAAAGCAAAGTTTTTTTTTTATTTATTGTAATAATTATCATCAATTTGTTGAAAAATACCTCTTCGCTCTCTTTGATTTTGATAAGACGCTACCAGTGCTATCAGAATATATCAGATTATTCCAATTATTTAGCAGGTAGTATATTTCTAATAACTATTATCTAATTGCCAATAGGTTTTTCCCTATAGGTTAATAAATTTTTCAACTGTACTATGTATTATTATCTCACAAGATTAAATTGAAGGCAGCGAAAAAAAGATCGTACTGCAATAATTAATATAACGTATTATAATACTGTAAGTTACATGATATTCTCAAATGATCATGATTGATTTATGACATTCATATGAAATATTTTCCTGAATAAAACTAATCCGGCACGCTCTATATTTTAATGAATATTTCTTTACAACGCTTTCAGTTCATTTTTATTTCTCGTAAATGGATACCAAAGCTTTATAATTTTTAAGGTATAAACACATACACAACTTTTATTAAACAAATATATCTGCATTTAACACCCTCAATCAATGTTACATTTAACTGCATTTAAAAAGAATTCTATGTTTTAAAAAAAAAAATCTCCAAACATTTGTTTTTAAAAAATTAAAGTATTTTTAATAATGTACATGTTTTATTTTAAAATAAATAAAAATCTTATTTTAGCAAACGTTAGATAATTGCAAACAAAAATCTCCACAACCAAATAAGTACTCTTTTTTAAGCAAAATTTTTACCATATACATTATAATATTCTTCACAAATGCAATTTAAAAGTCCTAACACTGAAAAATATTGAAAACTTACTTATTTAAATGTCCTGTCATATGTAAACAATCAGAAAAGTTGAGTCTGAAATGGGCTTTTCACCTACTTTGAGATGGTGAAAATAGCACCCGAAAAAATGTAAACATCCGAAGTAAATTTTCGTCTCTAATCTTTCGCCAAATACGAAAAGTGCCCTAGAATATGTTTTTCCGTATCCAATGCTGCGATGACATCAAAGTCACATTTCAGAGGGCGGAGTTCCGCCGAATTTTCGCATTCCGCCAGTCTCAGAATACAGCTGTAAATGAAGGGGGATAAATTTGAGCCAATTAGCACACTTTATCATCTCTGAATTTCTCATAGTATGAGGAGTTTAGACTAATAGGACAGTTTCATATGACGTCACAAATCAACCATTGGAGGTCAAACAATCGTTGAACGGCAGCTGTGATTGGTAGCTGAGATGATTATAGATGCAGCTAGAGGTGAAAAGCCAACATTTGATTGGCAGGTAAAAAGTATTTTAGTTGACTACAACTGCCTATAAGTTACTATATTTGCAAGATTCCAGGAATATATTTAAAGTTAAAGGAATATGTGGTTGATAGGAGAAACTGAGAGAACTTTCTCAACATGTGGTTTTGTTTGGAGCAAGATCAGATACCAGCTCAGATGCAAAAAATTAAATAAATAAATAAATAAAATGATAAAAGTATGTCGTTTTTTAAAAATTGAACCAAATAATTGGTAATTTATTCCATAGACCAACAGTGTATCTATTTTTTAGATAAAAATCTCATTTAGAAAAAATCATCTGAACTTTTTTAAAAGTTTTTATTGCACAAATTTCTTAATAAATATTCTTTCAATCTGATCACCACAAGGCCATTTCTACTATCAATTCATTTATATTCAAAATGTCAATTTATTTAATAGACAGTTCTACTTTATTGTGATTTCATTTTTATGACAACAGTAATTAAAAAGTTACTAATTAATAAAATATTTTGTTTTATAAATAGTTTTTATAAAATAAAAAATTATTTTAGAAAAAGCCAGCTTTTTTTATGTAAGACGGCAGGTTTAAAATGGTTTAAACCAGAAAAAGCTGACCTGTTTAAACCGGTCTTAATTGGATGCGTTCATAATAAAATATTTTTACAGACATAGTGAAAAATATTTTTGTTCGTTTTTCACTTTTTATGAATAATAAATATTCTATTCATAGATTATTGCAGAGAAAAAGGAAAATTGTGTAGCTAAACGTTTATCTTTCAAATTAAAAAACATTATAATAATTAAAATTTAATGCTACTGCTAAACTATTGGGGATCAGAACTTTTAAAGTTATAAATGTTAAATACAAAATTATTACTAAGTGTTTGAGCTTTTATTTATGTTTTTTAATGGGATGCATTCATCATAAAATATTTTTACAGATATAATAAAAAAAAGTTTTCTCGTTTTTCACTTTTTATGAATAATAACTATTCAATGTATATATTTAAAAAAAAAAAAATGTAAACTGTGTAGCTATATGTTTATCTTTCAAATTTAAAACAGAAAACATTAACTCAAATTTAATGCTACTCTAAACTAATTTGTTTGAGTCAATAATACAAACTTTGTACATTAAAGTTTAAAATTCCGACTAACCTGACATTAAAGTATCGAAAACAAAAGTAAATAAATAACTAATAAATTTGAAAGATCTTTTTTAGAGCTGAATATGAAGCTTTGAAAAACGTTTCATGAAGGCACAATTGCATATTCATTAGATAGTTAGGAAGAAACCCCCTTCTACTTTCCCTAAAAAAAATTAAAAATTTATGTCTTTTTTGTGGTTTATGAATCCAAATCCTCTGCAACTGACACACTGAAATATGCATTGCTTCAATTTCAGCTATATATATATATATATATATATATATATATCATCATATAAATTTTATAATTGCAGTACATATAAATCATATTTTGAAAGTAAATAGTTTATTTATAGGTAACAAGGTGATTTTATTATAAACAATGAATTTTTTATTTTTAAAATTTCTGTTGTAAATAACAATAAAAAATTATGAAGTCTTTCATCATAAAAAGATTTCAGAGAGAAAAAAAGTATGAGTAAAGAAATGAATGTAGATTAATTTTATATAGGCATCATTGGAATCCTTTTGAATATTACATATTAGTTTCAAAATCTAGTAATAAAATATAATTCATTTAAATCAAACTTATTTAACATGAAAAATTAAATGGCTGAAAACAATCATTTGAATAAGTGCAAATGGTGATCATTTGTGTAGCATTACCATATCTGATTCCGGACGGACAATAAGAATGGATCTGAAGTACGTTAAAATAAAAGTCTAGTGACTATACGAATGTCGTATAATTATTATTATGAAATGAAATAATACAGAATGCAAATGAAATTAATTTAAAAAAAATGTTTTATTTAAAAACATATACACGTGTGACAAGGTTGAAAAAAAAACAGGTTTTTTTTCGAAAAAACCCAAAAAACTGTTTTTTTTTGTTTAAACCAGGTTTTTTTGGTTTAAACAGGGTTTTTTAAAAACATCCTTTCTTGTTACATATACATGCCTATTTACTGATAAAAACAGACATTATTGGTTTATAAGCAGTGTAACTTCATTTAAAATAATTTAAAGTTAATATAGTGAATTTATGCTGAAAATTGAAAAAATTCATTTTTCAATTTAAACAGTTTTAGCAAACAGTCCTTTGTTGAAAGTTCATTGATGCCCTGCAAATCTTTATAAACAATCTTTTGATTACTAATAATAAACACTTGGATGTAGTTCGATAAATATTATTTTCCACAATTATTCAAATAATAAATTACAAATACTTCTTAGGATTTTTCCTTTCTCAGTGACAATTTGAAGTTATTATTTAGTTTTATATCATTTTTAGTCGGTTAGATTCAGAAGATAGCAGAGGAAAAAAAAATTATTATTAAAATGCTATAACTAGCAACCAGTCTTGCTTTTAATTCTTCAAGATAATCTCCCAAACGAAAAATTTCTTTTACAGCTTGTGCAAAATCTTAAAAGATCATTGTGTTACATTATTAATTGCATTAAATAATCTGCATTATTAAAAAAATTAAAATATTTTATACTAAATATTGAATTTATTTTATCTTTGATCAAGTCACATGTTTGAAGTTTTTTCTTTAGAGCAATAGATATGTTCACCAATGTGTACTGATTTTAATCCTATGCATAAAAAAATGACGTAAACCCAATATATCTATAATGCTTATTGCTGAAATAAAGAGTTAAAAAAAGAAATTATTTATATCCAATAATCAAACTCGTAAATTTTAAATAAAGAAAGAAAATGTCATTAAATTTCTTCTAAAGAACGATAGAAATTATTTATATCTAATAATCTGAAACTCGTAAATTATAAAGAAAAAAAGAAAACGTCATTTGATTTCTTCTAAAAAACAAATTGCTTTTTTTTTACAGAAAAAACCAAATAGTTTAATCCTATGCATAAAAAAAAGACCTAAACCCACTATATATAATACTTATTACTGAAATAAAGTGTTAAAAGTAGAAATTATTTATGTCCAATAATCTGAAACACGTAAATTAAAGAAAAAAAAAAGAAAATGTCATTAAATTTCTTCTAAAAAAACCAATTGGTTTTTTTGAGAAAAAAACCATTTGGTTTAAACCGTGGTTTAAACCATGGTTAAAACCAATTGGTTTAAACCGTGCCAACCCTGACGTGTGACCTTCTGAACAGCTATATACACTATACAACTGATTTTAAATAATGAATGTGCAATATTAAATCTCATTGACGCATATCAATTACATGTTAGTCCAAGTAATTCAAGCGAGTTAGAGTACATATATACAAAAGGTAATTCAATTAAGCTCTAAATAATTTTAAGGTATGTCAGAAAGTTTTATATGAGGAACAGGATGAAGAAGTAAAATTTTCAAACACATTTTACTAACTTTTATTGGTAATGTCAAACCTTATTAAATTCATATTCGTTTATGAAATAATAATCTCTATATCAAAAATATGCAGGTTTTTTTAGTTAATTATACTTTATTTTGATATCACAGAGGAATACAGAATAGATTAACTTTAAACAAACATATTTCTTAGTTTGTAAAAATGTCAGTTTTATAATAAAAAAATTCATTGCAAAATCCTATTTAAAGGGAATCTTTTAAGTAGATAGTAGTAGATTTAGATTATAAGCGAAAATTATAAACCTTTAAATCTACATAATTCAAAAGAGAAAAAAAAGAATTGTGAGATTTTTTAAAAATATACAAAGCTAGATAAAAATAAAAATATATTTGTCATAGTTGATATTCACACTCCTAATGTGCAGATTCATTATTTTAAATTTCAAATATATTCGTTGAGAATTTTATTTAATGTTCAGTAATATTTGACATGAAATGCCACTTTTATACTAGAATATGCCAAGGCTTCTATTAGAATAATTAACAGCAAATTAAAAATTACCACTTAGATTACAGATAAAAAATATTTCTTGTTTATCTCACACAAAAGCTTTCTCACCAGTGTGAATTCGCAGATGCTTGCTTAAATAAGCCTTTCTAGAGAATTTATTGTTGCATATTTCGCAGGAAAAAGGTTTCTCACCAGTGTGAATTAAGAGATGTTTCCTTAAATTACTCTTATGAGAGAATTTCTTGTTGCATATTTCACATACAAAAGGTTTCTGATCAGTATGCATTAACAGATGACTGTTTAAATCACCCTTTCTAGAGAATTTCTTGTTGCATACCTCACAAACAAAAGGTTTCTTACCAGTATGAATTACGAGATGACTGTTTAAATTACGATTATGAGAGAATTTTTTGTTGCATATCTCACATACAAAATGTTTCTCACCAGCATGAATTAACAGATGGCTGTTTAAATGGCCCTTTTGAGAGAATTTCTTGTTGCATATCTCACATGCAAAAGGTTTTTCACCAGTATGAATTAAGAGATGCCTAGTTAAATCACTGTTTTTAGAAAATTTCTTGTTGCATATCTCACACAGAAAAGGTTTCTTACCAGTACGAATTAACAGATGACTGCTTAAATTACTCCTATCAGAGAATTTCTTCTTGCATATCTTGCATTCAAAAGGTTTCCTATCAGTGTGAATTAGAAGATGCCTGCTTAAATGGCTCTTTTGAGAAAATCCTTTGTTGCATACTTCACAAACAAACAATTTATCATGCTGTGAGTCAGAAGTTACATTTCCAGTAAGGTCTAATTTAGACGTATTTTGCTGCATATTTCAAACTTTTCCTGAAAAAAAAAAATGTAAAAAAAGTGAACACAGAAAACTGCATTGAAATAAAATTTGAGCCGTAGAATTAAAATCTACAGTATATTCCCAGTTGTTTTATGCTCATATAACCAATGGTGTGTCAGATGAGTTTTCTAATTTTGTAAATATTAAAATATAATTAAAATTAGGATGAATAAAATATAAATAGATATATTAAATAAAAGATGTAAAAAATAAATAATTAATAGCTACTATCACAAAATAATATCTCTTTTTGAGCTCATGTAGCTTTCTTTCTTTTATTGAAAAGAAAAAGAAAAAGATACCGAAAATGTTTAACTTTGCTTTCCATATTAACATTGACCCCCAGTTAATGGATGCAAACAATATCCCATTATATGTGTTTAGAAAGCAAACTGAATATTACTGCTATAGTATCTAGAAGTATATAGAGTGGAATACAACATGTGAAGCTGTATCCAGGAAATTAAATTTTCATCAGATGACACTATGATCAAATTTATTGTGCTAAATGAATAGAAATCCTGTATGTTTTTTAGATATCCATGATGCAATTTTAACTATGAGACACTTATTTAAGATAAATTTGGGGAAACACAGAAATAAACATATTTATGCTGTAATAATTGACATACTAGGAATGAATAAAAATTATTTTAAATTCATTGCATTCACTCAGAGATATAATTTCAATTCGTTTCACATCATATATATCAAGATGTTGTAATTAACGCTTATTTTAACACTTTTAAGAAATAAACTCGATGGCAGCATCGTCTAAAATAATGTATTTTTTTAATACATTCTTAAGCGTTACATATGGGATTTTCACATTACATATTTCTAGACATTGTATCACTGCTATCAAATAGCAAAGTGCCAAGAACATCACTGATTAAATTCATTCAAAAAAATTTACATAATGCTCTTGATGTGTGAAAACCGATATTACTTCCTTACCAACCTAATAAATAAATTATTGGGAAAATATTATAAATAAACTGACTCATTTTGGGATGTCTAGGCCTCTCGATTGTTTGAAACAGGTTTGAAAGCTTATATTCTCAATTTATATTAAAATTTTAAAAGAAAGAATATCATAAAATGAAATTTCAGAATGGGTCCGTATTGCATTAGACAGAATAGACCAAGCTTGTTGTACAGTATGTTCAAAACAAATTTTGGGTTCCTGCTTCTTATGACACTGTATACCAGGTGATGGTACACATGCTAGGAAATATCGTCTTTACATTTTACACCGTTAGGGGGCGCAGTTTTCTAAATAAAACTCCAAAATGTGCCATTGCAGCCTGCTTCATCGTTAGCAGGCATGCAGTGTATACCTTGCAAAATCTGTATCTTCTACTTTTTATTGCCTGAGTATGCACCAATTTTCTTAATAATCTACCTTATGAATGAAATTCCAGCATGTATACTCACTGCTACCGGCAGCATATTTCAGATGTGTATATTGCTGGGACGATTACTGTTTCTAAACCAATAGGAGAGCGTCATTATCACGGTCAAGTACACGCCCACACAGTTTGATTGACAGGAACTCGTGGACAATTGACGGTGCTAATTATAACGATAATCTGTTGCGGATGAAAGTGAGCTGACTGGCTGAATGTTTAGAGCGTCGAGCTTGAAACCGGAGGATATGGGTTCGAGTCCATCGCGGGCCGAGAGTCCGTTGGTGATTTTTTTTTAATTATTGGAGGCTGTCATTTATTAATAAATAAGACATTTAAAAAAAATATTTCAAACCCTTTTAATATTCTAAATATCGTTCCAAAATGATTTATATATATATTAAACAAATGGAAAAAAAAGTATTCTGCGAAAATATCCGTATAAGTAAAATTCTTACTTTAATTTTTATTTATTTATTTATTTATTTATTTCAGGATCAGAGGAAGTATAATTTCTAATTGAAGTAAATAAAATTCAGTCATTTTGAAAAAAAAATTCTTTCGTACCTTTAATTTTGAATTACCGAGTACAAATTCAAACAATCCGAGTACAAATAAATAATAAACACACACGATCAATTGTCCACGAGTTCCTGTCAATCAAACTGTGTGGGTGTGTACTTGACCGTGATAATGACGGTCTCCTATTGGTTTAGAAACAGTAATTGTCCCAGCAATATACACATCTGAAATATGCCTACCGGCACTGTACAGCAGCAGATTTTTGTATGCACAGCAAAATCCTTTAGTTTTCACCTTCTTACTGCCAGGCGATTCTATATGTTTTATATGAATATATGTTCCCAATGCCTTTGGTAGACTTTGTTGAATAGTATTTCATAATCTACGGCATATGCATGATTTTCGTTCTTGATAATTATGTTTTCTTCTTTGCAGAGGATGGTAGATTTACAACAGATGGATGAAAATAGGTTTAGACAGCAGGTTTTACAGTTTTCAGTATGTGTTGGAGAGTGTTTCATAATCTATGTTGTCTGCATAATTTTTCATTCATTATAATTAGGTTTTGTTCTATGCACAGGGTGGTAGTATTACTACAGATCGATTAAATTGAGGGGTGTTACATTATTAAGAATGCGTTGAAAAGTGATTCATAACCTTTTTTGTGTTCATGATTTTCACTCTGTTTAATTATGTTTTGTTTTTTTATTAGGGTGGTTGAATTACTATTGGTGGAGACTTTAATAGACTTTAAAATACTTGGATGGAGACTTGCTTTACAGTTTAATGAAATTTTATTCATTTCGTTTTAATTAGCAGAAGAAACTATAAATTTTTAATTTCTTTAGAGTAAATTTTAAAAGTATCCTTTTCTTAAAATAAATCACAGCATAGAATTCAGAACAAAGATTACAAAAAATAAAAATGAACTTAAAAAATACTATGACAAATAATTAAACTATATTATGTATAACTATCCTCACATTACATCTCCAATCCAAATTGTTACACTATAAAGTTTCCAAAAATTAAGGATTAATTTAATCAGTAAAATTGTCATCATGCTTAACACAATAGCGCTTGACCTGGGTTGAAGAATATTTAAGAAAAGTAGACTATCTCAAATTTGCACAGCTTGAGAGAATTTGCGATTTTTAGATTTTTTTCAGATTTCTGGTCATTGCTTTGTTTACATTTTTTAAACAGTAATTTGAATGTAATTAATAATGCAGTCGAAACTATAATGAATGCTTAAAATATAATAACGTATTAAAATATGTAAGAAACTAAAATGATAAAAACAAAGATCAAGTTAATAATCAATAATGTGTGATTAAATATTCAGTATAAAAATGAAATGTACTTTTCTTAACTATTCAATGAAACTTGCCTTATAAAAGTACATTAGTAATTCACATCGAAATAACAAAATAAGGAAGTTTTATTTCAGGTTTAGCCAGACTTCATAACGAAAACAGCTCGATTAACACAAATATATTTTGTAAGAATATTGTGATTAGCAGTGATACCTGCAATATCTTAAACTTTTTTCAGGAATAAATTTATTCTTCCTTCAGGAAGAAACATGAATTAAGTCATATTAACAGAAATTACAAATTTAAATTTAAATAGAATTGATATAAACTAAAAATGTCAAATTTTGTCTCCATATCTGTGCTGAATATTTCATTGTTTACATCCATAAATTATACATGGATTTTAGGGTTGTAGATTTGTATCAATTATTCTTGTAAGGTTACTTTAATGTTTTGACAAATAAACAATATATGACTATAAAATTTTTCTTCTTAATCCTCCAAAATTTCTCTTTACTTTTAAAATATTTGTTTTAGAATATACTAAAATTATGTTCACAACCATGAAATGAGAACTTTTATCAATAAAAAAGGTTTCTTAATAATTCCGTTTTTATAGTGTACTTTATAGTGTACTGTACATCAGTTTTCGGAGCACAACTCCAACTGCCCTGCAAAAAAATTACACTTTGTGAACACGATAGCGTCCAAAATATTTGTTGCATCCACATAAAAAAAAGAGGTGGGCGTCAATAGTGCCAAAATCTCGACAGGTAATGAAAATAAAAATATTTATCAATATTAACAACCTAAATTGTCGGCTTTTAATTTTCCCATAGCGATAATATTATGAATTTAAATCTTCCAATGTTTCAAAAAAATAAAATAAAATAAAATAAAAACAATGACTTCTTTTTCTTTATTGGTACTATTTTTTCATAAACATTCAAAATGGACTTTCTAAAATAATTTAACAGAAAATGACGTCAAACTTTTAAAACAAACTTTTGTTCTGCTAATATTGAATTTTAGACGATAGGTGAAATGCAATATTTTTGAAATAGTAAATGTAAATATGAGAGATGCGTTATGTAAATATTGAGACAGCAAAAATGATGTTATGTTTAATTTTCATGCAAAAAATAATACAGTGATTAAGCTAAAGTGAAATCATTTTTGCTGATTTTTAAACGATAATTTGAAACAGTAGAGCCTCAATTGGTAACGTCATCAGAATTATTTACATTGATTATGTATACTAATGCAATTTAATTCGACTGTTTGAAATATTAATTTTAAAGATTCGAATATCATGGCATTAATATTTTGCTAATTTTAAATTTAAAATAATATTTGTTTTGAGTGTTAAATTAACCAATGTATATGTTCCCTTTAAAGCAATTTATTTTGATGAAATTCAGCAGGTTTAACCTCGTTACTTATTAAAACATTAGCAAAATTATTGTAAATTGTACATTTTAACCTCATCTGGATCCCATTGCATCATTAATGTTTGTGACCTGAAATATAGATTGACTTTCCAAAATTTTATTTACTACATACGTAAAGATCACATTTTTTTTTCAAATGGATGCAATTATATTTGAATTTTAAATTAAGAGAAATGAAAGATAATTGAATACAAAGATTATGAATTTGGACATTAGCCATATGGCAACGAATTCCATATTGGCTCATGGTTATGAATAAAAATCAAGAAACTGAAATATAATGTTATACATATATTAAATATATGTATATATATAGTAATGTATACATGTATTAATATGTGTGCATTCTCAAATATATATGTTCTATTGGAACATCTCTATAATCGGATTTACAGACATTTGGCATAAATTACAGAGTACTGTTTGGCATAAATTTAAGTATTTGGTCCCAATTAAAGAAGGTTGCTAGCTAATTTTTCTTATTTCCTTAGAAGTAAATTTGTTGCAAATGAAATGCAAGCATACATTTTGAAAGGAATGAGATAAGCATTTTTTGCCAAGAAGTACACTTGGAAATGGAAATATTGAGAGCATAAAATAAAAAAATTCTGCTGTAACTAATAAAGGTAAGATCCCTATTTCTTAGTTTTAAGATTTTAAGGCTAATTTTACTAAAAAATATGGAGCTAAAATGTGTTGAACTTGATTGATGAGGAAGCATCATTTCTGAATTTTTGTGATTTTATTTATTTATTTATCTTTTTTTTATTATTAGTCAACTATAGCAAAGTTGATTTCTTTTATGACAATTTATATGTCACCAATTTTGGTGAGAAATTTGACGTTAATAGATATGGATATACAGTTTTAGTCTCATGATCAGGAAAAGGATTACAATGGTCAAAGATAATTTGTAAGAAATCACAATCACCAAAACACATAAATCAATCCATGATTTACAGTAGACTCCCTTAAATCCGCGTCCCTAAAATCCACGAACGCCAGAAATCCGCGCATTTTTTCAGATGTAAACAATGAAATTAAAGATGGCGCTGAAGTGAGCGGCTAAAGCAATAAAAATAATTCTATAAATATATATATATTTAAATTATTTCCAACTTTTTCCATCGTTTTAAATGGCAATTAAAATTCAATGTGCTATTCAAATAAATGTCCTACAATTTAAATTCTGCAGTGTTGAATGTTTCTTAGACGTACGATGATCGATATTTAATCGAATTAATCATTATCGTATTGCAGTTGCAGCCTAATATAACTTTCAACGGCAGTTTGGTAGAATTTGCAATTCGCATGGCAGGATAATTTTTGCTAAATAAAATTATTATTTTAATATTTCTATTACTATTTTCGTATCCTTGCTAGTATGAAATGAATTTGGGATTTACATTCGCTTTACTAATTACGATGATCGATATTTAATCGAAATACCGTAAAATCCCGTTAATCCGCCCTTCTCGATAAAAAGCCCCCTCCCCACTTTATAAAAAATTTGAAATTTTCAAAAAATCCCGAGAAAGCGCCCTCCCTCCCCATTCTCAAAGGAGACTGAGAATGGGATGATAAATCATGATGAAATGAATGCATCATGAATCTTTGATGAAATGTGCGTTTTTTTTCGAGTTTTTTTAATTGATTTTATACTTTTTTCGGCTTTATTTTACAAATTTCTCTTTTTTGCGTTTTTTCGACAGAATTTACGTTTTCTTTTGAGAAAACCCAATTTTTTTCAAGAAATGCTTTAAGTATCAAAATTCACGATTCATACAAAGATTGACGATTCATTCATTTCATCATGATTCATTCCTGCAAATTTTGTGAAACGAACGCGGAAAAATCCCGTGTAAGCGTCCCCTCTAATTATTTTACGATTTTTCGTCACGTTTGGGGGGACGGATAAACGGTATTTTATGGTAATCATTATCGTATCGTAGATGCAGCGTAATTTTTGATGTATAAAATGAATATTTTTTAATTAATCAATCTTTTTTTGTTTATCAATAAAGGCAAATATTTTTCTTTATAAAAAAGATTGATTTTTCCTCATCATTATTTATATTTAGTATTGTATCATAATTACTTACTTTTTTTAACATTTTTCTAAAATTTTATTTTACTTATTATTATTATTTTTTTTTTGTAATACAGTAGAGGACCTATTATCCGGAATCGTTGGGACCAAAGGCTTTCCGGATTTCGGGTCCGTCCGAGACTTGACACTCCCCTCCCCCCCCCCCCACTCACAAAAAAAAATTAAAAATACTAATAACAAAAACATATATATATATATATATATATATATATATATATATATATATATATATATATATATTATCGTTAAATACCGTTAATCCGCCCCCCAAAAGGTGACGATAAATCGTAAAATAATTAGAGGGGGGCTTAAAAGGGATTTTTCCGCGATCGTTTCACAAAATTTGCATTTTTTGTGAGGTATCTACAGGATTTTTTCGCGATATTTGACGAGATTTGCAAGGTTTTATAGCGATATTTGACGAAATTTGCACGGTTTTATCGCGATATTTGACGAATTTGCAGGGTTTTTTTCGCGATACTTGAAAAAATTTGCGTTTTTTATGGGGATGAATCATGATGAAATGAATGAATCATAAATCTTTGAATGAATTATGAATTTTGATACTTGAAGCAATACTTGGAAAAATTAGCGTTTTTTTAGAATGAAATGTAAATTCTGTCGAAAAAACGCAGAAAAAAGGTGACTTTTGTAAAAAAAAAGCCAAAAAGCATGAAATCTATTAAAAAATCTCGAAAAAGCGCACATTTAATCAAAGATTCATGATTCATTCATTTCATAATGATTCATTCCGTCCTCAATCGCCTTCATTTCCGGATTTCGGAATTCCGGATAATAGGTCCTCTACTGTAATAACTTGTTTTTTAACTATTTTACTTAATTATTTTAACATTTCAATTTATCATTTGCATTGATTACAATGCTTCTTACCAGTCAAATTAATGTTTTTAAAATGTAAACAAATGAATGACCAGAAATCCGCAAAATTCTAAAATCCGCACAACCCCTGGTCCCAAGCTTTGCAGATTTGAGGGAGTCTACTGTATTTTAAACATGTGCTTAGATTTAGTGCAAATTTTAAGAATGTATGTTTTTTGATATGTGTAACCTCATATACAGAAGTTGGAGAAATACCGGTCAAAAGAAAACAATTTAGATGAAAAGAGTTATTCTGAGTAATTCTATATGGAAAATATGCAAAGTAGTAAACCAGATGCCTTTCAAGTATCAGTAGAATAACAAATTACAAACTCAGATGAATAAAGCTATCAAATTTGATAAAGGAATGTAGCAGGCTACCTGTTTATGTTGTAGTGCATATTACAAAGTTTCCCTAATACCTCATTAAATAATCTTGAGCTTTAACAGACATGCAAGTCTTTCAAGAGGCTTTAAAATTTCCCGAAGCTAATTTGATGGATTCAGATCTAAGATACACTGAACAAATCGTAATTGCTCAAATAAATATGGGTTATTCTTTACCGCAGGCTCTCTTCTTAAGTGATTTCTCCTTACCTTTAATAGTTCTTAATTATTGTAAAAGACAACAAATTACATTGCATGAAAATTATGATAATTCTCGCATCAGATTTACACATGAGCAGCAAAAAATACTTTAGTTATGCACGGTACCGCTTTCTATTTTACAAATAAAAGTTACGATTTTCCCAAGTCAAGTTTTTTATTGGGAAAGTAAGAACTGGTAAAAGTACAATAATCAAAGAAATTAGTAAAACAAACATTGAATAGTTATGTTCAGAAGTTATCACACTTTTGGCACTAACTGGTACTGCAGTATTTAATGTCGATGCAACGCAATTCACTCTGTGCTGACAGTACCAGCATGTTATAAATGATTTGCTGATTTAAAAACTCAGGCAGTAAAAAATCTACAGGTAAGAATCGATTCAATGTCATATCTCACAATCAATGAATTTTCAATGATCCAATGTAACCTTATGACTAACCTTGAACAAATGTGTTGTGAAGTTAAGACAGATAGTATTCAGCCTCAAGTTAATAAGGAAAAACGATTACCTAGAAGCAGTTTCGAAATGTTTATTCCCTATACATGGGTTAAGCTTCATACGAATACTCGTCCTTTATCGTACGACTCAAAGCTGCTCTGCTTGATTGATTTTAAGATGCCATATGTCTTTTACTGAAAACAAGAAAGATAAAGAACATAATCAAACAAATACTTCTTAATCAAAATGGCCAATGACAAGAATATTAGCACACTACAATAATTAAATAGAAAAATTATGTTAAATATGTCCATGAATTTTGACTTGAGAATGAAATTTTCTCTGCAGTTGGTTATAGAGTTATGTTACATACCAATATCTGGATGGAGTGAGGATTGGTAAACAGTGCACTGAATTAATGTAAAAGATATAATCTATGGCCAATCATTTCAGCCCTTAATCTTGCCACAGGCTGTAACAATGTATTTCGATGATTATCATGAACCATTTCTAACTGGAAGATTTTTTCTTATGAAACTGGTATAAATCAGAAACAAGAAAAGGCCTGATGATCACGAAGCCAGTTACCTTTATCAGTTGCATACATTCCACCATACACAAACCCCAGAGTTTAAATTTGTCTAAACGAGTTGTCAAATAAAGCAACTTATATCATTTTTAGTATAGTTTGTCTTTTAGAAGAAATTCTCATTGAAGGTCTATTTTAAAAATAGGCTTGAATAACTTAGAAGGATGGGAGTACTTACTGACAGATTAGAGTTTGAGCATTACCCGTAGCAACTGACGACTGAATTAAACACTTTAAAATGAACACTCGACAACTGTTTTCAGAAATTTACTTTTTTACTACTAAGCAGTATTAATGACAAATAAACATTTTTTAATATTTAAAAGCATACCTTATAAATTTATGTGACTTGACACTCAGACATTTTGGCTTGACAGATGCTAGCCACTTACCTGATAGTTGCTATTTGACTAGCCAAAAATTCAATTTACCTGTGTGCCGAATATTTTAAATGATTAAAAGTGTATGCAAAAATTAAAGTTGCAACACATACATTTTTTACCATCATACAATCAATCACAAGTTCAAGAATTTGAAGTACAGTAGAGGACCTATTATCCGGAAAGACCCGAAATCCGGAAATGAAGGCGATTGAGAACGGCTTGAATCATGATGAAATGAATGAATCATGAATCATTGATTTAATGTAAGTTTTTTCGAGATTTTTTAATAGATTTCATGCTTTCTGGCTTTTTTTTCACAAAATTCATGTTTTTTCTGCATTTTTTCGACAGAATTTACGTTTTTTAAAAAAGAAAAACGCAAATTCTTTCAGGTATTGCTTCAACTATCAAAATTCATAATTCATTCAAAGATTCATGATTCATCTCCATAAAAAAAACGCAAATTTTTTCAAGTATCGTTAATAAAACTCTGCAAAATCGTCAAATATCGCGATAAAACCCTCTAAATTTCGTCAAATATCGTGATAAAACCTTGCAAATCTCGTCAAATATCGCGAAATCCTGCAGATATCTCGCAAAAATGCAAATTTTGTGAAACGATCGCGGAAAAATCCCGTGTAAGCGCCCCCCTCTAATTATTTTACGATTTTTCGTCACGTTTGGGGGGGCGGATTAACGGTATTTTACGGTAATTAGGATGAGCGAAGCGAATCCTCTACTAGGCCACTCAAATTGCATTTTGTCATACACTTTACAAAAAAACTATTCAATATTTTAACTTCAAATTAAACACAAAAATAAGTTATGATGTGTAGATTTGCACAATATAATTTTTTTTACAGTAAAACGTTAAAAAATTATTATTTTAATTTTTTTTACATGCATTTCCAATACGGACGCATTTTAGCAAATAAATAAAAAATGAAACACGTATATTTTCAGAAAAAATATATATAAATCTTGGAGTAAGTAATTATAGATAGAATCATGATTAATTTAATAAATAAAATGTTTTCATTATTCTGCAAAATCGTTTGCACAGATGACGCTTAAACATTTAAAAAAAATGTATTATGGATTTTTTTTTAGTAAAGTGGCAACAAAAGAATTGTAAGCAAATGAAATTAATTGTTAAATTTGTTATATAAATGAAAAATTAAAAGAACTGCTTGAAATTGTTGGCTCGATTCAAGCTTTTTATAAATGTACTAAAGCAAAGTTGGCCGATTCAGAAACGACAAATGGACCTTAACCATTTCTTACTTTATCATTTGGATTTAAAATAATGTTACGTTCTTATTTGGACCGAAAAAGGTTTAGTGAACGGGACTTTAGTCTTTGTTGCACGTATTAAAGAAAAATCACAAGCCACCAGACCAGATATCGCAAATAATCATGAAAAAATTTGAATACTACAGTAATTTAACTTATAAGAATTGGTGCGTACCAATGATTTCCCAATAATTAAATTCTGGAGAAATGGAAGCATAAATTGCTCAAGGAAAGAATTTCTTCTGCAGTTAGCTTTTGCTGTTATAATTCATAAATCCCAAGGTTGAAGCAGTTGTAGATATTGAGGATATATAGACACCAGTTGGCTTAAAAACGTACGTAATGTTGTCGAGAATGAAAATCCTTCAAAATTAAGCATTCAATAGAAATTTTCCTTACGAAAAATTCTACAATATCGAAAATTATCATACGCTAACATGTATAAAAACAAAGAAATTAGAATAAAAAGTTTTAAAGTTAAAAATTCATAGTATCAACGAGAGCAGATTTCAAATGTTTTTCCAGAAAATAGGATTTTGAAGAAGTAACTTTCTTCAAGCTCTCTTCAAATATATTATTCTAAAATAGCTATCAAAGATTATTATTTGATGTTAATTACACAAAGATTGGAAAAATGCATATTTCAAACAACCTTAAAAAACACCAGTGGCTACTGGAAATTGTAAAAACATCTGTAAAAGAGCTTTTAGTTGAAAATTAAAAAATATTTTGTAAAAGTTTGCTTCAAAAATATTTTAGGTACTTCTAGGTTATCCTGTCAACCAAAAAATTATCGCCAAAGTATAAGATTAAATACCAATAATGGAGGATCGTGAATGTCACATTCAATGACATTAAATGCGATTCACCTGTTTAAAATGTCATTAAGTGATTTTTATTTCGACTTTTTATTAATATTTTTATTAATATTCTACTAATTATTATTATTTTTTTTTTTTTTTTGTTATTTAAAATAAAAATTATGTCAAGATGTATAATTTGGGTTTTAGTTTGGCAATTTGTATAATTTGGCGAAATTGGTAGACGGGATAACCTAGAAGTACCAGATTTTATTATGCCAGTCTTACATCATAAATAAAAATTAAAATGCTCCAAAACATAAAATAACGTTTTTGTTTAATAAAGATGCAAAAATAATATTTAAAAATATTGTTACTTTCAAATATCTGTTTTATAAAATAATGCTTCGCGAATCTTTTTGGCAATCCTTTGAGAAATTCAGGATTGTTTCACGATCTTTTAATGTAATTTGCATTTTTTAGGGATTTTTGGATGTAATTTGTGTTTTTTAAATGATCCTTTGATTGCATTTTTTAAGATCTGACATAATTCACATATTTACTGCAATCTTTTGACAAAATGTAGGTTTGTTAGCTATTCTTAGGCAAAATTCATGATTTTTTTTGCAATCTTTTGAAGAAATTTGCGTTTATTTTTTGTGATTCTTTGGTGAAATTAGCATATTTCAGCGATCATTAGATAAAATTTCCTTTTTTCATGATTTTTTAATGTAATTTTATTTTTTTTCATGTTTTTTTAAATGTAATTTCCGCGTTTTCAGCATTTTTTTTTGGGGGGGGGGGGAGACGATTTCTCGTGATTTTTGGAAAATTTCGAATATTTTATAGATTGGGGAGGGGGCATTTGATCGGGAAGGGCGGATTAATAATATTTTATGGTAGGAGAATATAGGTGAAAACTGGGAAATTTGATTAGTAGCCAGTCGCCAGTTGACCCAATTTCATTAGTGGACACTTTTTAAGTATAGATCAAAATGATTTTTTTTTCTTTATTAGCTAGTGAGCAACAAAGTTACAAATATTTGATTAAAAATAAAACTGCTATTCTACTAAATGGAAAAATATGAATTAGTAATTAATATTGCAGATAAAATTATAAATGATAAACTATGTTTAATTATATATTAATGCACTGTATAAAACAAGCAAGGAAATTGTATTTTTAAATTTTAAATATTTTAAATTTAAAAATTATTTCACATTTTTCTTGGATATTTTATTGTTACTTAAAACTTCTAGGCAAGGATCTAAATCTCATCAAGATTTCAAGTGGTAATTATTAAGTTTGGTGAGTGTACAGATAAATATTCCTTGCTTTGGCTGAGATTTCAAAACTCCAGATGTCTTATTAAGGCAATCAGAAAGAGCCAGTGTGTGGTGAGGTGGAGGAAGTCTGTTTTGTGGCAGTAAAGTCAGATGCTGAATTTGCAGTATTGGTCGCCTAGCGGCGAGTGCTAATTTTGTCCTATATTTTTAAAGTAATTTGTTATAATGTTTCAATCTTACTTGACACCTTCATAAACTTCAATCATAAATATAAAAACAAAAATGTACCAGCCAACTATAACTGGTACAGCTAGTGAGCATATGGCAAGAGCGAAAGATATAAGATACAGCAATGTCTTTAAAATCTCCTTGTTTCCAGAGGTAAAAATAGCACAATTTATTTGAAATTCATGTGGAATTAAAATTGATGACTATATTTTGTAGGAAAAAAACTATTTATTGAAAACATAATCCAAATAAAGAGTCCATCATCAAAATATAGAAAATACAGAAAAGTTGCTAAATCTGCTTGCATCTGATAGAAAGAATTAACCAATTCACTAATTAGATGTAAACAAAGTAGAGATGCATATATTCGTGAAAAAAGCTACATTACACAAAGTAGATTAAAAAGATTTTTTAGTCACCGAGTGGCGACTAGGGTAGCGATCGATTGCTGATTTTAATCGCCACTCTTACATCTTTAATCGACACGTAGCTAGTGGCAATCGTTAATTTACACCTATATAGGAGAATAACTAAACAATAAATAAATTATTCTTACCATTAACTAATTTTAGTAAAGAAGACTTGTTCAGTAAATTTATTTAAAAAATCAGCCACAATCTGAGTACACTCGTTTTGTCCATTTTATCACAGATACCCATTCAGAGAGTGAATCGCAAAAAAGAATTCATTCATGAATATTGAATCATTCAATGTATTTCCTGCAACAAAAATGTTAAATTTTAACTAACAAAACCAAATATTTATTTACAAGAAAGATATAGATAGCATTTTTGAAAATTTGTAAATCAAGTATGCTAACAGGTTAAAAATGTAATGTAATTTGGTTTTGAAATTACTTATTATTGAAATTATAGAAAATTTAGCTTAGTTTCCTTGGTAAAGCCTGTTTCTTTTAATAGCATTCTGGTAAACAGTATTACAACAAAAGATTAAAAAATGTACCTACATAAAATTAAATACAGTCGTCCCCACTTAATCGGGTAACGGATAATCGAATACCCCGCTTATTCGAATAAAATCCTCTGGAACTGAATTTAATCTCATTGGGCTAATGTTATTTCCCCCCGCTTAACCGTATACTTTTCACGAAATGTCCTCGCTTAATCAAATATTAACTGAGTACGACAATTTGAAAAATAAGTGTGAAAAACACGTTTCCATTGGAATTTCCTCCACACTTTTTGTCATTTTCGATTCTTACACAAAAAACAAATTTCCAGAACTTCCAGCATGGAATTCGCCTGGCAAGAGTACAAGAGATTGGTCAAGTGAGCTCCTTTCCTAATTCTTTTTTTCGAATAAGTTTTAAAAATGGTGAAATAAATTGAACAGTAATTCTGATCATTTTTCAATTTTGTTTACTTTCGTTTGTCAAAGGACTTTTTTTTTTTTCACTTTTTCCATTTTTTACAGGTATTTTTAATGGAAACACTTTCATTTTTAAAACCGGTTCCGAAACTGAAATCATCCTTATTAAAAAAAGCAACAATAAAATTCGAAAAAGTTAAAAACGACAAGGCCATTTGAACAGATTGATCTTAGCTATCCATAGCAAAAAAAGATCATTTAAAAATATTGAAATGCGGTCAGGGTTGGAAAAAAATCAAAAAAATCGGATTTATTTGATTTAAATCTGATTTTTTTGATTTAAATCAGATTTATTTGATTTTTTTAGAATCCTACATTTAATTACTGTGTTTTTATGTTTTTACAACACATGAAGCAGTTTTTTTAATAAATAACTAAAAAAAAGAATAAATAACATTTATAATTTATAAAAATAATATAAGAAATAATTATATAGTTAAGAAAATATTACATTCTAGTTACTGATTGGTACTAAAAATTAAACATCTAGGCTTTAATCTAAAGTCATTCTATTATTTTGTAACTGAATTGTGCACACTAAATAAAAAATAAATTTAAATATGTTGTAAATGAATAGAAAATGGTAAAATTTAAAAAACAAATTAAATATAGTAAACTACCTCAAATCTGCTGCCCTAATATCCGCAACTCTCTAAAATCTGCAGATAATTTACAGATGTAAACAATCAAGCTTTCAGGTTAGGTATAGGGACAAAATTTGACTTTTTTTTATATCAATTCTATATATACAGTTGAGTCGCTATATAACGAAATCCATTTTTCCAGTAAAAATATCGTTATATAGAGAAATTCGTTGAATAGAGAAAGCCATTAAAATTTCTGTTTAATGTGCAAATTTTGAACAAGTATTTTATATACGTTTAATTAAAAATTTGAAGTGTTTAACTATAAATATTAACTTAATATCCTATTTCTTAATTATTTGAACAGTTTCAAAAAAGAGAATAGACGTTTATTTAAAAGCTTAATAAAAATCACACAAGAAAAACGTACGTTAATTTTTTTGCCATTGAAAACACAACATCTCAAATTTTCGGGAGCGATCTCATTGCTCCGGGAGTGAACTGACATTTACTCCCGTCCCAAAACCACCCTCTGAAATCAACACTGACTTCAATTACCAGATTGATCCAGGTTTTATATGTGCAACAATTAAATTGACACTGTTTCTCGAAGGATGTTAAAAGATGTGTGGGCTGGTGGAATGAATTCGTTGGACTTAAAGATGGAGATTCAAGGTAGAGAAGCAATATAAAAAACTCAGCCTTGAACTATAAATCAAAAATAAATGATGGAAATTTGATTCCATGTGATTTTGAAGCTTTTTTAAAAATGAATAGCTAAAGTACATTTTATGGAAAAATTTGTTATATGGAGATAGATATTTCGCTATCTAGAGACTGTTTTTAATGTAATCATGAAAAAAGGGGACCGTTGGTGTTAAAAATTCATTATATAGAGAAATTCGATATGGGGTATGGAGTTTCATTATAGGGAGACTCGACTGTATTTTAATCTGTAACTTTCATTAATATTACTAAATTCATGCTTTTTCATGAAGGAAGAATAAATTTATTTCTGAAGGAAAAATTCAAGGTATTGGTAATATAGATGGTGATCAGAAACTTTTTGCAAAATGCATTTATACATTCATCAAGCTTTTTTTATTATTGAGTTTGGTTAAACCTGAAATAAAAGTTCTTTATTTTATGATTTTGATGTGAACTAGTAGTGCATCTTTATGGGGCAAGTTTTATTGAATAATTTAGGAAAAAATGCATCTCATCTTTATAATAAATGTAGTGTTTACTCTAGAAATAAAAAGGGCATGGTGCTACTCACTACAAAAGGCACTACTGCAGCAGAAAAGGGCACTTTTGCCAGAAAAAAAATTGTTATTGCCTTTAGAAGGGGAAAAAAGAAAGCAATGACAGAGATATAGTTAGGGAAATTTTAGGTCTTTTAAAGGACCCTTCACAAAATAATTTATCTTAAAACGGACCCTTCACAAAACATTTTATCCCAAAACAGGACCCTTCACAAAATTATTTATCTCTTAATAGACCTTTCACAGAATTTTTTCACCTTCGAATTGAACTTTTCACAAATTTAATCATTTAATAATAAAGTCTGGCTTGTAAGTAAGCAGTTGAACTCACCAAAGAACATATTACTTAGCTTTTTATATATTTAAAATAGAACCTGAAGATACAGATAATTTAAAACTTACAAAATTCTGACTAGAATTTTCACAAATATAAGAAAAAAATCCACAAATTCACAAAAACAGAACCCTGTGAGAAAAGTCTGGACAGACCCCTGAATGAAACACATAATTTTAAAATATGATAAATCAAGTAACAATAATTTCAAATGATTTTATGATATAAAAATTAAAAATACAATTAAATTAAAACATGATTCAATAGTTTTATGTTCTTTTTCTTAAAGAAATGAAAAAAATCTATCATTTTTGGGCACACAAATTTAGAAACACTATGGAATAAAAAATAAAAAAAAAAATATTTATTAAAAATCTCTGGGTAAAACCAGTGGTGCATTTTACTACTTTTAAAGAGGGCAGGGTGCATTTTGTAAATTTGAAAAAGGGCAGGGTGCTGTACCCTTCATAAACGGCCTAGAATGAACACTAATAAATGTCTAGTTATACATTGATTATTTACTCATCTTTGCAGCTTTCAATATTTTAATCATTTTTAATTATCTAAATTTTTATTATTTTAGTTTAATTACCTTACATAATTGTTTTAATGTTTTACTATATTATAAACATTCATTATAATTTCAATTGCATTATTAATTACAATCATATTACCATTTAAAAAATGTAAACAAACCCATGACCAGAAATCCGTAAAATTCTAAAATCCACACAACCTCTGGTCCCAAGCTGTGCAGATTTGAGGGAGTCTACTGTTACTGTATTCATTTAATGCAAGCTATTTATTAAGGGGTAAAAATCACAATTAATTCAATATTTTTTAAGCAAATAGTAAAAAATCAGGGATTTAATTGTTTGAACAAGGGCAGTGGTTGGCAAGTTTTTGACAGTATGCGGTTTTATCCGGTTTAAACCGTGGTTTAAACCGTCATGGCTAAAACCTCTTGTCAAAAACCTCGTCAGAAACCTCAAATACTACACTGATCTGTAAAATTTCACATTAAACATATGTCACACATTTACAACATTAGATGTAATGTTAAAAATTCACTTTTACTGTATTGTATATTATCATTTCCAGAAAAAAAAGAACAAAAAATCTCTCATAAATCTGAAAATTTAGCCACCCTCCAAACTTGTTCAACTAGCAATGCATCTGCTATCAAGCCCTGCTAGCACAGCACCAATTGAGAGAGTATTTTGTAACTTAGGCTTCATACACTCTAAACTCAGAAACCATTTGGATGTAAATAAATGTGCTAAATTGATTATGTGCTATAGGATACTGTGGGGTAAAATTGATCCAGATTATTAACTGTACAAAACCATTTTCTTCTGTTTGAACATTCTAAAAAAAAAACAATGTTTTATTGCAATTAAAGTAATTTAATTTTTTTGTAATTATTAAATTACAGTATAATTAATTTTAAATAAAAAATTATTTAAATCATTAAGACTTATTTAATGTTTCTGTCTTGTTCTTAAAATGTTTAAAGTGAATTACACATTTTTGACGGTTTAAGCCAGTTTTTGACGGTTTAAACCAGTTTTTGACAGTTTAAACCAGTTTTTGACACTTATGTCAAAAACCAGTTTCTGACGTCAGAAACCCAACCCCGAAAAATACTAATTTAGAAGCTTTGCCTACTCCTAATTTATTATGAAGGCTTGAATGAACTAGTCCAAAAGAAGAAAATTGTCTTTCTACTCCAAAATATGAAGTTACGGCTGTTGTTATTTGGTAAATAAATTCAATTTCAATGATTGTCTCTTTACTTCACATTACATAAAAGGACTTCCACCAATCATAATCTGTCATAATATCAGAAAGTCTTTTCTCGAGCAATGTTAATTTTTGGAATGGGCCATTTTTTGATTGTAAATGTACTACAGTGGTGAGAAGATTTAGACAATCTTCTTTATGAATGCCAAACCTTCATTATTTTCCCCTACACTAAGTGAAATTTCATTTCGATTTAAAACAGAGGGACTTAATAAAACTCCAGAAAAATGACAGCCATTAATAGCTTGTTCATATCTTGCTTTAAATTTTGTAATTCTATCGTTATCTAATACATTTTCTAACTTTTTACCCAAAATTTTCCTTTGATATGTGCATTCATGTGATATTGCAAAAAATTGATTTAAATCAAATGATTTTTAAAAAAAAATCAGTTGATTTAAATCTAGATTTAAATCTTGATTTAAATCAGTTGATTTAAATCATGCCAACCCTGAATGCAGTAGAGATATGCTTATAAATTTTTTCTATAGGATTTAAATTAGCAAGCAAATCCTTTCGCGTGACTGAAGTAGCCTCTTAATAATATTGTGTTGTCAGTTATAGGCTAAAGATAGTGATTATGATACCATTTGAAAAATACTTCGTACATTTTTTACTCTAAAATTTCATTTAAACCTATTTCATCTATTTTTTTTTAAACCAGCATAAATTACATAAATTAAATTCTAATAACAAAATTTGGACCCAATTCACACAATCTCAATAAAATTTAATGTAAATCAAATGCATGTGTTTAGTGACATTGAACTAATGTGTATTTACTCGAATTATTTTGTTTTTAATTCAGTTTTCTTTGTTCTAATAAAGTTTTTAATGATTTTCTTACTCTGGTAATTAAATATACTGCATTTAATATATATTTTTTATTTTATTACACCTTAAATATTACATTTATATGCCTCCCCGTTTAATCAAATACCCCGCTTAATCGAATATTTTTTTCTGGAACCGTCCATATTGGTTTATGCGGGGATGACTGTATGATATTACAAAATAAATAAGTAAATAAAATATTGCAAGTGGTACTAGAAACATTGCTTTTACAGAGTAACTCCAGAATCTTTGAATATACAAGTACCACTTTCCGAAATGTAAAAAAAACAAACAATAAAAGTATGTTTAAAAAGTCAGTGCAAACACAACACCTATTGACTACATTTCATATTATGAAGATATTTGAGTGTCAGATTTTTGGCTTCTTACATTGTTTTAATACTTTGTTTAAATTCTGATAAAATTTGTTTAGTACATCAGTAAGTGATTAATTAATTTTAAAATATTTATTTTAAAACAAAGAGAATGCAACTATTCTATGAGCAACACAATTTCTTAAAATTTAAATAATTAAAAAAAATTTTGAACCAATTTTCTATTTTTTTATTTAAATTAGAATAATTACAAATAAATAAATAAATGAAATTATCTGCTATAACTGCTTTGAATGATTAATTATCAGCATAAAGAATATTGGGACAGATAAAATTTTGTGCAAGTGTATGATCTAATCATATTTTGTAGAATTTTTAGTGGAAGAGTAATCACATAAACTATCATAGAAAAACTTATTTAAGCAAAGAGCGTGGACTAAATAAACACATATTTTAAAAGTTTCCTGATAATATGAATAAAGTTAACCTGGGAGAACTCGCTATGAGAATTTCTCTCACGGTGCCCAATTCTTTTCTTTTACTTTACAATCACTTAATATCAAATTTTTTGTTTGGCTTAGTACTTTTATTCAAAAAAGAAATAAAGTAATTGAAATCACATTTTGAAATTTTATTAAAATGAAAAACAGTCTTAAAATTAGTCTTTTAAAGGGTACGATGGAGAAAGAAAATTTTATGCGCGAGTTCTCGCAGGTTAAACAGAAGATACCAAATGCAAGAACGAGTCGTTGAATTTACATCATGAGTTATTAACAAGGATTCATTCATTAAACGGAGAAACTGCCATGTAGTTAATTACTTACTAATTAAGTTGTTATTTATTAATTAAACTGTTGAAGTGACAGTATAACATTATTTTTTTATACCTACTTAGAATATTTGGACATTAACAGAATTGAATTTTATAAATAAATCTTCATGTTAGTTATCCTAAATCAATTTGTGTCTGAACATTTTAAAGGGGGAAGGGGGAGACTCTAAAACTTTTAGTCGCAAGGCTGTTGTCTCATCAATTTGTGTCGAATCTCAAATCCCAGCACATATTTAAGCGTTAGATTCGTGGATTTTGACTAATGCTTCTTATTCTCTTTTTAAAAATAAATGTTTTGTTAGTTAGTAAAAAATAACTTTCATTCACTCGCCAAGAAATAATAAACAAACGAAGTTTGCTGAAGTGGTGGACATTAGGCTTAGCGTCAAACAACCACGAAACTGGTTAACTTCTTTCAAACGTCAACCAATTTGATAGTTTGAATGAATCAACTTAAAGAAAACTAATCTATACAAAACAAACGACCATTCACAAACATAAGCTTGTCAATAATCCAACAGATTACCAAGTTTTCGTTTAGAAATAGACAGACGCCAACGCCACGAATGACTCACCTATCAAATAACATTTCACGATTTATTTATTGATTCATTCTTCATGAATAAGTTCTTGCGACTCCTTCATTTCTTTTGAATCATTCATTTTGTGGCGTCTCTTTACTTTTGTGATAACGAGGTGAAAACATGTAGAAAATAAGAGCCCTCTGATTATCATAATAGCTATTTTTTTAAACCGATTATCTGACTCATCATCATAACTAAAATAAATTAATGGTAAGGTATGTTTTGTTGTTGTTGTTGTTGATACTCTTCTGTTGAAATTTTCGACGACTTGTGAGTTGAACGTATGGCACAAAATTTTATGTGTCGCGTCTTACTTTTGTTGTCATTAATAGTCATTTAGAATAATTGACTGACCGAATAGTAACTATCAGGCGGAGTATTTTAAGAATTTATATTTTAAAGGTGTTAAAAAGTAAATTTTAAAACAATTTTGCACAATATCTAAAACAAATATTTCTCTTTTAAAGTACATTTTACACTATAAAGACTATGATTTCAGTTTTTATTTTACAAAACATTTTTAATTAATAAAATTTTAATTTTCATGGCTGTGAATGTAATTTTCTTATATTCTAAAACAAATATTTTAGAAATAAGAAAATTTTTTGAAGCATTTGAAATATATATATATGTATCACCATACAAGTAGAGTAGATTCCCTCAAATCCGCAAAGCTTGAGACCAGGGGTTGTGCAGATTTTAGAATTTTGCGGATTTCTGGTCATTGATTTGTGTACATTTTTGAAACAGTAATTTGATTGGTTGTTAAGCATTATAATGAATGCATATGACAAACTGAAACATTAAAATAATTAAGTAAAATATTTAATAATTAAAAAACAAGTAATTACACAAAAAAAGATAGGTAAAATAAACTTTTCAAAAAATATTAAAATAAAGTAAATAATTAAGATACAATACTAGATATACATATTGATGAGGAAGAATGAATCTTTTTTTGGATAAAGAAAAATATTTGTCTTTGTTAATAAACAAATAAAGCTTGATTAATTTTAAAATATTCATTTTATAGAACAAAAATTATCCCGCCCCTCGAATTACAAACACTGCCAAATGGTCATTGAAAGTTATATTACGCTGGGACTACGATGTGATACTGATTATTTCAATTACCGTATTTTCTTATAGTCTGCAGCAGCGTATAATTTGCAGCCATAAATTTTATTCATAAAAAAAAAAAAAAAAAAAATCAGCAGATAATCCGTGGATTATACGATGATTGCTCATTGTTTTCAGCATTCCAAAATACTAATAAAAAAAGTTTCTATTGATTTAGCTGTTTTGTTTAAATGATAATTATAAATAAAATAAATAATTATAGAATAACTGCAAGTTAAAATAATAATCGATAGTATCAATAATATTTTAAAATAGTTTAACAATATTTTCCTTGTTCTTCTGATATAATCAAACATTTGATTATGGTGATTGATTATATTTAATCTATTACCAATAATATTTGACAATAGTTTAATAAAAACCACTAAGCTCGATAATAATTGGAGCTCAGTGATAACAACATAGAGTAAGAGATTCTTACTCCAGGAATAATAATAAGTTTTTCCTTGTTCTTTTGCCATAATCGAACATTCGATTATGGCAATCGATTATATTCAATCTATTACAACTTCTGCCTTTTCTTTTACATCCAGCTTAAATTCAGCTGTGTAACTTACGCATTTTCTTTTAGACATAATTCTTTAATCTATATATATTTCACGTGACAAATGAAACTAGATTCAACTAACAAAAGATTAGATTGCAATTTTTGATTGAGATGAGTTGAGAAACTCTGTATTCTTCATAGAAGCATGTGGCTAAAAGACTAGACAAATATTATTTAAAAATTGGAGGCCACTCCCACTAGAACGTGCATGTCTTTGTGAACCAATCACGAGCAGTTCTGCAAGCGATCTCCCAAACAGATAAACATTTAATATGTTTATTTTTTATAATTGATGGTAGAAATAAGAAATCAATTCTCCTTGAAAAGAATTTCATCAGATTATCCGCACTTGAAATTTTCAAGGTTTTTTAACAGATAATTTGTGGATTATACGCAGGAAAATACAGTAAATATTGATCATCGTAATTAGTAAACCGGATGTAGATCCCAAATTCATTTCATAACTAAGGAAATAGTAATAGAACTATAAAATGATAATTTTATATTGCAGAAGTTAACCTACCACATAAATTACAAACACTACCAAATGACTATTGAAAGTTATATTACGCTGCAACTACGATACGATAATGATTATTTCGATTAAATATCGATCATTTTACAGCAAAGTAACATATTATTTAACACTGCAGAATAAAAATTGAAAGACATTGAAAAAAGGAAGAAGTTGAAAATGATTTAAAAATAGATATTGTTATTGAATTATTTGTATTGCATTAGCTGCTGACTTCAGTGCAATCTTTAGTTTCATTGTTTACATCCAGTGATGTGGGGCGGGTAAATACCCAGTGGGTAGGTAAATATTTTTTGGGTATTTACCTGGGTATTTACCCAAGCCTCGGGTAAATACCCAAAAACTGGGTATTTTCATATTTCAGCTTGAAAAAGCATATTTAAAGTAAAATTTATTTTTATTTGAAACTTAAATATTTATGAAGTCCAAAATCATAGAATGAGATATTCAAATTATAAAAATTGTATGGCTTCAGCCACAATTAAAGAGAAGTCGAAACTTACATCGCAAAATTGCTTAACTTTACTGCTAGTGTGCTTCAGCTGCAAAATATGTGAATTGAATTTGTAGGAAATTTTCAAAGTAAATAATGTGAAGCTCTATTACACTTTTTAAAAAGAAAATATAAGACTACCTATCTGCACAGTTTATTGCAGAGCATTATACAGATTACATGTCACATCTATTTATTAAGAAAATAATAATAATAATACATACTTAAGAGAAATTTAGATTGCTAATGATAAAAAAAGATAAATTACGAAATCAAGCATTTAAATAAATAATTTAACAAACAATTTATTGATTTATGTTTATTAAACAATTTTTATTATTTTACAGTTTATAAATATTCACAATTGTCAGCTGAACTACAAAATTTTGGCTTTAGAAATTTATTTTCCTAATATTGCAGACATGTATAAAGATTAAATAGGAATTTACTGATTTTCTCTAAATATTAACAGCAGTTTAAAGGAATTGCAATTTCAAAGTATTCACTTTCTAAATAAATATTTTCATTTCCAATTTTATGAGTTGTGATTATTTCTTGCTGAATTAAAAAGCTGCCCAAAAATTTAAAATATTTTGCCTCAATACAAAACACTTTTCAAATATTATGTGTTTGATCATCAACTTAATTATAAACCTCTATGAATCATCTTTTAAGTTTTAAAATATCATTCCCATTTTCTAAAAATTTAGTAATACACACTCTTTTCTTGCTTTGTTTATAATCTGCAATTCCTTTAAATTTCAATTAGAAATTTCCACCAGAAGCAATAGATGGCGCCCAATCATTGCATAAGTATAAACCAAAACTAAACTAGATTTTACAAAGTAAAACTATGCTAGATTTTACAAACCAAAACCATGCTAGTTTTGGTTTGGATTTTGATTCTATAAACTGTTCTTCACTTGCTTTTAGATGTCTATGGTGTGCGTTTGAAAGAGTTAGAAGTAAAAATGGGAAGAAAAAAAGGACTTGCATGGAATTGTTTTAATGTGAAAGGAAAAAGTGTGCAGTGCAAATATTGTAAAAGGATTACAAGCATGCTAATGTTAACAAAATGGAAAATCATATTAAGAAATGTTTCAAATGTCCTGCAGGTTTGAAAAAGGTTTTTGACAGTGATTCTAAATGCAAAAAATATCACAAGGAATCTATTTCTACTATGCCTTCAACTTCAAATGTAGAAGAAAATATAACAATTAGTAATACAGATGAACCTAATAGTGGTCAAATGTCCAGTACATCTTCTAAAACTTCATTGATACCAATAACAAGTGTACCTTCGCTTCTAAAAAATGCTGGAGATGAAACATCTAGTTTTTTGACAAATAAAAAAATTTCGAAGTCACAGATATCTATGACAGCATTTTTGGATCAGATGGATGAAATAACAAATGTAAGTACATTTACATATTAATAAACAAAAATAAATACAATTTTGTTCTTTTAAAAGTAAATACTTAAATTAGAACTGATATTAATTGAAATAAATTATTTGAAGCTTTTCTCTAGTATATGTCTCTGATTTTTAATATTACAATTTTTAATAAATTAATAAATTGTTTATTTTAAAATTTAAAAGATTCATTGAAATAAGCCTTTGCATTTTAATATATTTTTTCTTTTAATAAAAAAAATCGTTTAATTTGTTTTGAAGTGTAGATAAAGAAACACTGTTAAACACTGATGTGAAAAATATATAATTTAAAAGCAAGAATTTACTTTGTGATTGAAATAATACAGAGCTATAAGCAGTGGCATGAAATGAGTGTATGTCTTCAGGGGGGGGGGGGGGGGGCAGTTGGGGAAAATCTTCATATCCCCAAGGAACCCATTCCCTTGCCATTATACAATTTTATAAGACAAATATTTTTTGGCAGTTTCAATGTAATCCTATTTTTATATAGAATAGCAAAGCAAAAATAGATTGCTTAAAGCAACAAGTTTATAAATTTATTTGTAATGAAAACAGTCTGCTTTCAAGATTCATAGTTTCTATAGGCTTTCAAAAAACATTCCATATAAAAAATAACGTTACAGGATATATGCATTTATTATTTAAAGAACATTTTGGATAAAAGTCAAATACTACATTTTAATTAAATGTAAATTTGACTTAAAAAGGAAATTAATTGAAAATATTGTTTATTCTAAAAGATAGTTATAGACATATAAATTCCTGATAAATTAATTTAACTTACAAATAATAAGTATAATAAATATTGTTAATACCTTCTAAAATCCCCTTCCCTTATGTAAATCCATATAAGGGTTTCCCCCATTTTTTAACTTTATCCTTAGCTGCCGAAGTTTTTAAAGTATAAATCGGTTGGTTTGCAGTATTGCAATTCAAAAAAATTAAATAATGTAATTAAATATCATATACCTGACAAAATATCATATGCTGAATCCTATATCTTTAATCCGGAATCATCTGAACCACGGCAATAGCGAATTAGAGAAAATTTGAAACTAGAATGCATTTAGGAAATGATAATAACATCAGGCATTATTATGATAATACAAAACACTAAGGCAATTTATAAATAAATAATACTAAGGAGTTCCACTTAAAAATATCTCAAAATTCAAAAATATGTATATTTTGTATGGTGTCGCCATTTGTTGTTAGCTGTGGGAAACAATAAGATTTTTTTCTTTTTAACTTGGAATTTTATATTATTGAATAATAAATAACACAAATCACGAAACTGATAAATATAAATTTAAAAAATAAAACAATATAAAACATTTAAATAAGATTTACAGTTAAATAATTAAAATAGGACTTGCCATTAATAAAAAAAAAAAAAAATTATTATTACTTTACCATACTGAACAATGGTTAAACACGCAAGGCGGAAGGAATTAGGAGAAACTAAGTAATTAATACTTAAAAATATCAATTTCAAGCATAAATTCAAAATTTTGAAAAAGGAAAATATATATAGCTGCATAAAATAGTGTTTTCTGAAATGTATTCTTGTATGCTAGTGGTGGCATCTATTATCATTTCATGAAAGAAAAGAAATAATAAAATAATAATAAAAGGTTTTGGAATATCTGAATTACAAGATTACAGATGCTATAGAAGTCTGGATAAAAAATGTAAAAATTCTATGCCTTGTATATTTTTATTTTGGAAAAATAAAACTACAAATGCTTCTTTTTTGTTTTAGGAAACACTCAATCAACATTTGGCTAAAGCCATTTTCATCAGTGGAAGTCCATTGTCATTGGTTGAACATCCTTTGTGGATTGAATTTTTTAAGAAAGTTCGACCTTCTTACAATTTACCTTCACGTTTTCGTCTTGCCTCAACTTACTTAGATTCTCAATATTCTGAAATGCAATGTGAAGTTAACAGACAACTAACTGAATCAAAACACCTCCATTTGCAATGCGATGGTTGGAGTAACATAAGAAATGAGTCAATAATAAATTTTGTGATTTCAAAACCACAACCTCTATTTGTTGATTTTATCATGTCAAAAGAAAACAAGCATGATGCTTGTTATTTGGCTGAGCAAATTGAAAAAGTTATGAAAGATCATGATCCTGAAAAAAATTTTGTGATTATAGGTGACAATGCTAAAAATATGATAGCAGCGTTTAGATTAGTAAAAGAAAAATATCCGTATGTTGTTCCATTAGGTTGCCTTGCCCATCTTTTACACTTATTGTGTTCTTATATTTCAGGATGTAAGTCAGTTAAACAATTTTTTACAAATGTAATTGATATAGTAAAAACTATCAAACGTAGCAACCGTTTAAGTGCATTGTTTAACCGGATTCAAGATCAAGAAAGCAAGAAAAATATTTCCTTGAAATTGCCAGGTAAAACTAGGTGGGGAAGCTACTTGCACATTACATAGTCTTAAAAGCTTAAAAGATAACAAGTTTACGCTGCAAACTATGGCAGTTTGTAAAGAAACTCAATTGTCTTCTCGGTTAAAAAAAAAAAAAAAAAACTTTTAGATGATACTTTTTGGATTCGTATTGAAAATATGATTGATATCTTTACTCCGATTGTAGAACTTATAGAATCTTTTGAATCAAATGAACCTCAGATTCATTTGGTGTATAACAAAATAAACAACTTAGAAAAAGTATTGCTAGAATTACTTCCTGTATCTTTATTGGAAAAAATGAAGAAAAGCATATTATGGAGCAATTTAGAAAACAAAAAAGAATGTGGTGTTGGTCCTCTCCATCTTGCAGCAGACATTTTAAATCCTATAATGCAAGGAAGTACCTTAGAACCTTCAGATTTGCTTGATGGTTTAACATTCATTTATGATGTTGGCCAATCACATATGATGAGACCATCACATGAAATTAGAGAGCACACAACTTAAAATGGATATTGTTCATTACAGAGAAAAAGAAGGTCTCTGGGAAAGAAAAATCTTATGGGAAGGGCTAGAGAATATGCCTCCTCTACTATGGTGGAAAAGCTTACGGGGCATTAATATATTAGCTGAAGTAGTTTTGCGCATATTAAGTGCACCTATTACGTCTGCCGCGACGGAAAGAACCTTTAGCACCTTTAGCTGGATTCACAGTAAAAAAAGAAACCGCTTGACATCAGAAAGAGCAGCTAAGCTAACCTACCTATCGTATAATTGGAAGCTGCTACACAATGAAGTAAATAAGCAGAATACACCCAAAATAAAGAAACAGGAAACAAATGAAAATGTTTCAGAAACAATAAATCGTATAGAAGAATTACTTTCAAGTGACGACAGCTTAGAAATTGAGGACTTTGAAAATTCAGATTCCGAAGTTGTGTCTGAAGTCTGACTGATTTTAAACTGAGAGAAAAATTGTGTCGATATGATAAAATTATATTTTTCATTTTCTATTTTATTATCTATATCTATAGTTTTGCATATTATTTATATGTAAATGTTAAATTGTGTTTAATATTAGGCTGCTTTCTCAATCCAAAATTACTGAGTTTTATTTCCTTAAAGTCAAGCTATTGCTGATGCTAAATGGTTCTCTTCGATATACGAATATTGAATTAAGAAAATTATATTTTTCACTTTTATATTATATCTTTGCATAATTTGTATATTTTTTATTTATATTTTTCACTTTTATATTTAATATGTGCTTAATTTGTGTATTATATCTTTGTATATTATTTTTATATCAATATTATCCGTTAAATTTATTGAAAAAACAATTCTCTATAAACACATTAACTTTTTTATATGCTTCATTTTTAAAAATTACATTTAAATTCAATACTTAAGTGTAAAAAGTTGATTTTTTTAATTAAAGGATTGTAAGAAGTCTAAAGTACTATAATTTTCTTTCTTTTATACTCTTTTATCATAACTAAAAGTAATATTAATGTAATTTCCCAAATATATATAATTGAAAATAAACACCCAGGTAAATATCCAAATTGGGTATTTACCCTTAAAAATAAATACCCGGGTATTTTACATCACTGTTTACATCTGAAAAAAATGTGCAGATTTCTGGCGTTCGTGGATTTAAAGGAGTTTACTGTATTGTAGTTCATTTCTCAGAAAAACACTAAGGTAATAAATAAAACAGTTAATTCAAACGATGGTAACATGACAAGAATAACTGAGTCCTTATGTGTTATTCAAGCCAGTTAAACTAGAACTGCTCAGAACAGGATGTCAAAGATACTTAATTACATTAACATTTAATTTTAGTCACTATATAGTGTAATGATAATGACATAAATTATTTATCATAATTTATTCAGAGATTTTAATACTTAAGTTTTTTATATTTTTAGACATTTATTTATTGTTATTTAATAAATTTTCTTATATTATTTACCGTTTTCAGCAATTTTATGTATATTTAATAATATTAAACTACTGTTTTGAATGTGATTGGCAATGATTTTTGACAAATTATCTCCTAGCCCAAGTAATCATAAGAGCTGAATAAAGTTCCTGTTCCTTATGATAAATAAGAATATTTAAAAATGAATTTTATACTAAAAAATTCTTTTGTTTATTTTAAGAAGAAATTAGTTTAAAAACATTTTCTACTTTGTAAAATTTTAAATTTCACTATGCCATAAAAGAACTATTTTAAAATTAAAGAGAATTGAAAAAGATACAACTATGATTTGCTGCTTATCTGTTAACAAGGGATTAGACTAAACAATAATATATTGCTTAAATATGTTTCTTTTGATAATACAAAAATGTTTTTAAAAATACTAAAAAGTCTGGAGTGAATGATCATCTGCAGAAGTTACATAAACATACAGGTTCTTCCTAAAATCTTGGAACAAACAAATAATGTAGTATACACAAACATCTTTTCAAGAAGAAAAACATCTGAATGTACTCATTCCATCAAAAATGCTACACAGTAGATTCCCTCAAATCTGCACAGCTTGGGACCAGAGTTTGTGTGGATTTTAGAATTTTGTGGATTTCTGGTCATTGTTTGTTTACATTTTTTAAACAGTAATTTGAGTGTCATTAATAATGTAATCGAAATTATAATGAGTACTTAAGTATTAATGCCACCACAGTTACAGATTTGGCGATTTTTAATCTACACCTAAATTTTTTGCGACAAATCATAAAATAAAACACTTTATTTAAAATTAAAACACTTACAAAATTCAAAATACTATATTTAAAAACAAAGTAACATATTGGATTTCGGTGAAAAATGGGCCGATATAGAGTCACTTCTGCTGCGGTGACATTAATGTGTAAGTACCTTATACTGAAAGCTTACAATATAAAAAAATATTAAAATAAATAATAAACTAAAATAATAAAAATTTAGATAAATTTTAAAATGATTAAAATATTAAAAGTTTAACCAATACTGTATGATTAAATATTCTTTATAAAGATGAAATGTATTTTAATTATTCAATGAAACTTGCTTTATAAAAGTGCATTGCTAATTTACTTCAAAATCATGAAATAAGCAAGTTTTATTTCAGGTTTAGCCAGACTTAATAACCAAAAAAAAGTTCACTAATACATAAATATTTTGTAAGAACTTAATGATTACCAATGATATCAGTAATATATTGATTTTTTTTCAGAAATAAGTTTATTGTTCTGTTGTGAAAATCATAAATTCAGTAATATTAAGAAAAATTACAAAAAATATGTGTGGAAATAATGTAAAACTAAAAAAGTCAAATTTTGTCCCTATATGTGAATTGAATATTTCATTGTTTACATCCGTAAATTATGTGCGAATTTTAGAGTTGCAGATTTGTATGAGTCTACTGTATATGCATAAAAGTCTAGAGTGTGTCACTAAAATATGAGAGTGGATTCAGCATTTAAAATATTTGGTGAACAGCTACGATTCTGTTCACAACTTTAAGAATAATGAAAATATTTTCATGAGATTTGCATCATACTAATTTTGCTTGCTTGAAATATAGTAATAATATTAGAAGTGATTGAGTTTTTCTGGTAATACAGTATAGGTGTTGTTAGCTACATTCTGAATCAAGGAATGTCTTGTTCAATGTTATTTTGGTAACAATAATGGTTATTTACAACACTTCCTGCTATGTCTAAAATTCAATGATAAGATATTGCCTCAATCAATTTTAATCTTTGTTGAATATCAATTTATTGGCTTTCATTATATTCATACAATACAATTTTTCTTTCTCCAATCAATGCCAGAGAGAAAAAATGGAGTAAAAAAAGCTGCTTTTTACACTTTTGCCATCCTCTGCCTGTACCATGTCTTGTGATCTCCCATTTGTTTGAGGGGAGAAGGTAAGAGTTCACAAAAAAATTAGATAATGCATCATTTACTGTTTACATCACTATTTAAAATAAAAGTAAAAATAATAGTAATCTCATAAACAAAAACAATTTAGTTTCATTATCAAAGAACTTTTTCTAATTTGCAATCATAGAAAAATAAAAGATGCTATCGACAAGACTTTTACTGATATATCTTAAAAACACTCACAGCATTTACTGACAACCTATCTAACATTGTGA